>LZPO01035009.1:67564-78747 GCA_001675575.1 Neotoma lepida | reverse complement strand
TAAACCATTTCCACCCACGACCCCTCCTTGCCTGAAAAATTTTTATCTGTTCTTGCCCTCTAGAAGATGAAGGTAAAGTGTCCACTTTACAGTGTCCTCTGAAAAATTTGGGAAAATCCCAAGTCTGGACAAGGTGGAGCCTGCAAGTGTGCCCGAGTTAAAGGTGGACCCGGGATAATAAGCTCCTGGTCCCCGGAACCCTGGATCCTGCTGCCCGCAGTCCTAACACTCGGTTTCCTCTTGCAGGCCCAGTCTCCTGATCGCAGCCGGCATATGGGGCCATGGCCCGGCTCCCGGGGCACCCAGAGGCCCCCGGCCCGGAGCATGGAAATACAGGTCGGGGAAGCCGAGGCGGTCGAGCGGCCCGGGCACGGCACGTCATTATCAACGTCGGGGGTTGCCGGGTGCGGCTGGCCTGGGCCGCGCTGGCCCGCTGTCCCCTGGCACGCCTCGAACGCCTGCGAGCCTGCCGCGGCCACGACGAGCTGCTGCGTGTGTGCGACGACTACGACGTGAGCCGCGACGAGTTCTTCTTCGACCGCAGCCCGTGCGCTTTCCGCGCCATCGTGGCGCTGCTGCGCGCCGGCAAGCTGAGGCTGCTGCGGGGCCCGTGCGCCCTGGCCTTCCGCGACGAGCTGGCCTACTGGGGCATCGACGAGGCGCGGCTGGAGCGCTGCTGCCTGCGTCGCCTGCGCCGCCGNGAGGAAGAGGCCGCCGAGGCGTGCGCCGGGCCACCCGGTCGCGGGCCCCAGGGGAGCCCAGTGCGAGCCCTGGGNACAGGGATGCTGGAGCGAGGCCGACGGCGCCTGCGCGATGTGGTGGAGAACCCGCACTCTGGGCTGGCAGGCAAGCTCTTCGCCTATGTCTCCGTGGCCTTTGTGGCAGTCACAGCCGTCGGCCTGTGCCTGAGCACCATGCCTGACATACGAGCAGAAGAGGAACGGGTAAGTGTGGGCACGGGCTTCAGGGCAAGGGCAAGACAGAGGGACAGCCAGGATCATGGAGGTGCGGGCAAAAGGCCACATCTGGCACCCAGGTGGGATGCAGCCATTCAGAGGGTGCATGCCTATGACTAGTCATGGTTGTCCACTATGCCCCTTGCCCTGGCTAGAGCTACAGGCTCCATAGCCCTCCCCGTCCCGTTCCCCTCCCCCATGCCAGATGTGTGGTCAGGAGTGAGGATTCAGTGAGCTGATACATGGGACCCCAAACTACATTCAGTTTCAGGACAAGGACCCAGAGCTTTTATCCTGAAGCCCTCTCTGCCTCTCCAACAATTCAGCAAGTGGTACCTACAAGGTAGAGCTAAAAAATACCCAGTATCTTAAGGGTCTAGAACAGCGGTTCTCAACCTTCCTGATGCCGCGACCCTTAAATACAGTTCATGTTGTGGTGACCCCCAACCGTATTTTCATTCATATTTCTTAACTGTAATTTTGCTGCTGTTATGAATCTGATATGCGACCCCTGTGAAAGGGTTGTTCATTCCCCTAAGGGGTCGCACCCCACAGGTTGAGAACCACTGGTCTAGAGACCCACAAATTTGGATATCCCAGGGTTAGAGGGCCTTTATGGAGAAATGAGGACTCTGATCTTGTTGAACAGTCTGTTTCTTCTTCTGCTTCTGCTTCTGTTGCTGCTTCTTCTTCTTCTTCTTCTTCTTATTATTATTATTATTTTGGTTTTTCAAGACAGAGTTTTTGGAGCCTATCCTGGAACTCACTCTGTAGACCAGGCTGGCCTCGAACTCACAGAGATCCACCTGCCTCTGCCTCTCAAGTGCTGGGATTAAAGGTGTCACCACCACTGCCCAGCAATCTGTTTCTTGTCCTCTTCTCTCTGTCTTGTCTACCAATCCAAGAATGCCAGCACACAAAATGTGGACAGACCTGTTACTTGTGGTTAGTCAGTTCTCATAACAGGCCAGGGGAGATAAACAAAACAAACCAACTTAACAGCATTGGTGCACATTGGTCATCATGGAAAGTTCTGGAAACATTGGGAAAAGACATTATGCAGCAGACTGGGGTCTGTGTTTGGGGATGTTGGGATTCCTGCAGAAGAGAACATTCTGCATTTGAATTTAGCTGAGTGTTATCCAAATCCACCCAGCCCCTTCCCTAGGCATCCTCTGTCCCCCTCAGCAGACACTCCCAACTGCCTCATGCTGACACCCCCTTTCTTGGACAGAACTCTCAGGCCACTCCTGGGAGCCTACAGTGTCCCTGGCCATGCCCAGTGCTCACCTAATGGGATAAGTCATTCTGAGAAACNGAACTGACCAAGAGCATGGCAGCCCTGACTGCAAATTAAACTTAAATGTAAGCTTAAGGAAATTCGTTTGGCTTGTCCCAAGCTTGAGCCACCTCAGGTCATTTTAAATAGACATGAGTTTCTGGTTCTGCTTCTAAGATGATACTTGAGGCGTGAAGTTTGGCTCAGTGGTAAAGCATTTGCCTAGCTTACACAGTGGAGGTGGGGTGGGGGAAGAGACATCCAAAGTGTTGGATTTTTACATAGTAGTAACTCCATATATTACTCACCTCCCTGTCCCCCCACTACTGTACACTTCTAAGCACCACCTTCATAATTCAGTTTCTATACTAGGTTTTTTTCTTTTGGGCCACCAACCAGCTCCCAAATCATGACACAGAGACTTATTATTAGTTTTGAATGCTCAGCCTAGCTTAAGCACGTTTCTGGCTAGCTCTTTTAACTTAAATTAACCTGTTTATCTTTATCTACTTTTTGCCTCAGGAGTTTTTACTTTTCTTTCCTTCTGTATATCTTACTTTCACTGCTTCTTATGTCTAGCTGGCTGGTGGTGGCCTGGCTTCTTGTCCTGGGCGTGTCCCTTGTTCTCTCCTCCTCCTTCTCCCTCTCNTTCTTCTTCCTTCTCTTTTTGAGCCTAGATTTCTCCTCCTATTTATTCTCTCTGNCTACCAGCCCCATCTATTGTTTCTCCTGCCTAGCTGTCTGACCAATCAGGTGCCTTAGGCAGGCAAGGTGAAACAAATGCAACACAGCATTACATAATTAAGCACACATCCTTATATCATTAAACAAATACAGCATAAAAAAGTAACANACCTTTAGTAACAAAAGTAACACAGTTAAAGTAGTATTCTGCAGCATAAACAAATGTAACACATCTTTACCTAGTCAAACTAATATTCCACAACAAGTTACAATCAAAAAGTGGTGACNCCTGTTGGAAGAGAGGCATCTTGCCAGGGTATATCCACATTGCTATAGTGTGGACTCACACAGTCTCTTTGGAAAGCTGTACAAAGATGGTTCTACTGAATCTATCTGAAGGACATCTGCTCTATGGCTTGTAGTGACAAAATGGACCCAGAGAGCTTCCAGTGGTCCAATTGGAGCCAGCTTGGTAAATTCCTTCTCTCTACTGCCTGGGATGTGGGAAAGCCATGAAATGTCAATAGCTCCTCTGGAAAATTGCCCTCTGCTCAANATAACCAAATAGCTGCCCATCACCTCATAGTAAAACCACAGCTTCAATGTGTTAGAATAAGTTCTCTAACCTGTGTCTTGGGCCCTGATGCTCAGCATACTGGGACAACATGAGTATGAATCTTACTCTCTTGCCAGCACTTTTGGTGGTGGCTATTGAAACATTAGGTCCTGTGAGGACTCATGAAAACTACATCCCTGGAGCTCTCTGCCTAGATTACAGACAACTTTGGGAGCTGGAGAGATGACTCAGAAGTTAAGAGCACTAGCTGCTCTTCCAGAGGTTCTGAGCTCCAATTCCCAGCACTCACATGACAGATCACAACCATCTATCCCATCCCAGGGGATCAGACACCTTCTTCTGGCCTCTGAAGATGCTGTATGCATGTGCTACACACACATATGGTGCAGGCAAAGTACCCATATACATAAAATAAAAATGAAGGGGAAATTTTATAGGTAGCTTGACCAATTGGAGAATCTCCTCACTTGGACAATCACTAATCTTATATTACTTTGGGAAGGGATTTAGTGAGTCCTGTAAATTTCAGGAGCTTCTTGAGCCTTGTAAGTAAACTACTTTTTGAATCTTATTAGCCTTATTAGAAGAGAATGTTTCAATTCGGAAGAAATAGCTACATAACATCAGAGTCCTTAGGGATCCCTAAGACAATGGTGCTAAAAGAACCTATAACCAACACAGGCTCTGACCATGANTGGTGGCCCTGATTACTATGGAATCATTTAGAAGTAGGTGTCNTCTGANAACTCTATCCACAGGGCCAAGAGGTAACAGTGGAAATGTACTGTTCTCTGGGATTGAAGGTGCCCTTGTTGGTAGGAAATGCACAGCAGAGGTCAAGCTTTGGGCTGGGAGGGTATGTTTCAGTATCTGTTTTGAGTGATTCAAATGTGTGGAGAGAGGGTGCACAGACAATTTTATACCAACAGATAACTGCAAAGTTCCTTCTATGCGGTGGTGGCTGCTGTGTTGCCTGGAGACAGAGCTGAGCGCTTGCCTGGGCCCTGGCGCACAGCGGGGACGGGCTGTGCTTGCCAGCCTGCCTGAGAACAGCCTGTCGCTGTTGAAGGCCCGTGGGGTGCAGGGCGCTTTTCAAAATCCATCGTTNCCTTTTGCGTTGAGCTGTGTGACTGCGCCAGTCAGTGTTTCCTGTTGGTCACGTGATGAAATTAAGGCTAGTGTAATGAGCTATGGATTTCATGCCTGGGATCTCAGCTTTGAATTCACTGGGGTTATTTCTGCAGCAGCCTGGAAAGCTGGTGACAGAAGTTTCTGCTGCACAGACTCCAGCAAACACAAAGCTCTGCCACCTTCTGGCAGAGTGAGGGCTTAGCGGTCGCTGGGCCAGTTAGTCAGGATTCCCCAGAGACATAAGTGAAAGGATGTGCGCAAAGGGTTTCTCTGTAAGGACTCAGTGCACGCAGTCTCTGGCTGAGCTGTCCCAGACCTGCAGCTTCTGTGAGAGACTGGAGGGCCTTGGCAAGGCTTAGAGCAGAAGAGGCTGGGGTCCTGGCCCCACAGGCACATAGGACTCTCTGTCACCCAGAAGGGAGGCCTTCTGTGATATTCATTCTTCCATATGACTGGGCAAGGCCAGTTGCAGGGGAGGAACATCTGTTTTGCCACATTTTATCTAGACACCCTCACAGGCACATCTGGAGTTATGTCTGACCAACCCTCAGCCACCCCAGAGTCCATTCAGTACACACAAAGTTCCCCATCACATGAGCTCCAGCCTTTGGCCCATGCCCACCATGGTGTCTATAGCTGGAGGTTCTCCACTCACTGGTACCCACGAGAGCCAGATGACAAACTGTGCTTCCGGCACTGACTCAGACATACTGTGCATTTGACTTCTGGATCTGGGGAACCTGTGACTGGTTTCATGGGATATGGAGTCTGAGACTGGAGGGGACTCATCTCCAGGGAGCGACCAGGGGAGCTTCAGCACTGGCCTTCTGTCCACATTGATATGAAAATGGCCCTGTTACATGTGACACAGAGCCATATTCTGGAGTCTCAACATCAAGGCTCCTTCCATTGTCCCAGCATCTAGGGTGGACAGCATGGCCAGCAGCATGGCTTTTTCCTACATTCCCCAAGAGGCTGTAAGGCCATCCTTTTCCCCCAACAAGGGCAAAAGAATGTAGGACAGATGGCTTTGAGTGAGGCTATAGTCAAACAGCTGGATCTCTTGTGTGGGGTAGCAACACATCTGCAATGCACTAGTGCACAGGGGGCCAGGTGGGAATTGCCTTAACCAGGTAGCTATGAACCTAGGGAAAGAAAGACTCGGTTGCTCTTTGCTGAGAGGAAAGACATAACCTGGCCAGGAGCCTTTACCGTTGCTGACAATGACAGACTACTGCCCTGAACCTCTGCTTGGGCACCTGCACTTGGGAATGTCACCAGGTCCTGTGACATTTAGAACCACAGGAGCCTGGGAAGTTAGAGGGTAGAGACTTGGTCTTGCCTGAGGCTCCAGCACTACTGGACCACTGTATGGTCAGGTCGGTTAGCTCTAGACTCCGTGTTCCCTGTCCAGTCAGTAGTGTGTTTGATTGGCTTACCTGCCTGTTTGCAAATCTAACCTGTCAATAAACGAGCNGGATGTTACAGAGTGAGTCAGCAAAGGGTTGAGCTGCAGTCAGGGGTCTGAGCAGGTCTGTTTGCATCTCTCTTCTGAAAAAAATGGGGATTGTTCTTCAGATTGCTGGGGCTGTGGGGTGAGCATGGTGTGTGGCTGTGTGCCTTGTTCAGTGCAGCCTCCTTCCCTGTTATGGCCAATCCCACTGCTCGGAGTTGGTGTGGGAGCCCACNACCAAGATTGCTGCCCATTTCCAAGGAGGCCCTGTGGGTGCTTCTAGAGGTGTGGGAACAGCGGGGCCTGGTCAGTTTCCTGGACACGGGCTAAAGATAAAGTGGGGGCATTTGTTTTTCTCAGCTTCCTACCCAAATTTAGCAGAGAAAAATCTAGATTTGTGTTTTGGATTTTGCCTTAGTTTGAAAAAAAGTATGTTAGAGTTGTATCTAAATGCCTAGGAGAGAAGCTGCAAGAGCAAAACTCTTTCCTCTAATACCCACCCAAGGTCTTTCGTCTCTCTTCTGTCCTCATAAGAGCCAAATTGGATACTGGTTAAATCCTTACACTAAACGCCTATTTTTTTTCTTATTAATTTCAAGTGTGTGTGTGAGAGAGAAAGAGAGAGAGAGACAGACAGAGACACAGAGAGAGACAGAGAGACACAGAGAGAGAGAGACTGCATGTGGAAACCAGAGGTGTTGGAGCCCCTGGAGCTGGAGTTACAGACAGTTATGAGCTGCCCAATGTGGATNCTAGGAACTGAACTGGGGTCTTTCAGAAGAGCATCAAATGCTCCTAACCACCAAGCCATCTCTTCACCCTAAATGCCTATTCTGACTGTTGTGGGACCTTTGAACATTTATTTCTCCTCTAGAACCTCAAATTCCCCATCTATCAAATGCAGGTTCTTCAAAGAGATGCGATTCAATGATTTATGAGAATTGGGGGACTCGTTATCCTTTTGCCCACAAGAATACAAACATACCTCCAAGGGCCACAGTAGCACTGTAAGAGGGACTCTGTGTGGTACAGGTGGGCCTCAGCCCCATGAAGTGGGCACTCCCTCACCCCCATCTGACTCCAGAAGGTTCTAATAACAAGTAAGGGCTGTTGGTCTGCAGACACCACGAACCTGGATGAGAATGACAGACCAGGGGAACCCTCTGCCTCCACTGGTGATGTGCTCAGCACACAAAGACCAGTGGTTCTGTCCCAATGCCCCATTTTTTTGTAAAGCATCTCTGTATACAGGGGTTATTTTGACCCACTGTCCTCTACATCGGCCGGTGAGTGCAGCTGAGATGCTAAGGATTCACTGGAACAGAAAGGACATGGAAGATTTTCCCAAATGTGTGTGATTTCATTCCCTCCAGCATTGCCCTAAATAGGATTGAATTATTTTGACAGATAAGCTGTATTTTTAAGGGAACTCAGTTCACCCAAGCATAAATTCAACAGGCACCACCCAGTTTAGGGGAACATATTTGAGAAGTTGGAATTGAGATGATTTTTTGACTCCAGCTAAGCTTGAAATATTGAAGTGTAGCATAAAGGGGAAGTTGTCAAAATTCATCAAATTAGCCATGGCCAGGTTATGCCATTTAACCAAAACTGTTCCCCATGAGGCACCACAGAAAGCTCTGTTGTGGTTCGGAGTAGAACTCTACAGCAAAGACTCAGGTGAACCTTCATCCTCTGGGCTCCCTGTCTGCTAGGGGAAGCCTGTCCTTCATAGAAGCCCACTCTGGAAAGTATACCTTCCTAACCTGGGAGTCAGAGTTCTCTCGCTTGAACATGGGCTTGGACATCTGGAAAAATAAGCCTGCTACCTCCATGGGAGCGTTTGTTACCAGCTCAGTATCTGCAGAGCTTGGAGGAGGCAGTTGAACCTCAGGTCCTGATACCTAACCCATCTCTGTGCACCAGCCAGGGATCTCCGTGCTTCCTCCCTGTAGCCTAAAGAACATGCAGACTCTCAGAGTGTCCATCATCATCATTATTATTATTATTATTATTATTATTATTATTATTATTATTATTATAAATGAGAATTTGTTTTTATGGACAGTTGCAAAGTGCAGATCCATCCCAGAACAGAAGGAGATTTAACTGAGAGAGCCGATGGGCTTCTCTTAGCCACCTTCCTCCTCATAACTTCCCTTTCCTGCCAGAATGGTGGCCCATCCCCAGCCCGGCAGCCAGCTTGTCTCGAAGCACCATGGCTAGAGCCCTCTCTGCACACCCCTGCCTCTATCTGCACAGCATCTGGGGATGCAATGTTAAGTGTTCCCTTGTAGCTGCTCTTCCCCGGCTCTCGGCTGCTGTAACTGACTCCGGAGTGATCATTCTTGTCCACAGATGACTTTGAGGAATTTCATCGTGTGATGTGTTGCTGCTTGTGACTGGGCCTTGTGGTGGCTCCACAGGCTGCTCCTCAGAGATCAGATCAAGGATCTTGGGTCTATTCATCCGTATGTCCTTCCAGATTGCTGGGCCAAACCAGTGAAGGAATCCTTCTGCAGATTCACCCGCCTGTCTCAAACACTATGTTATAGCTGTTTAAGCCTCCTTGATCACTNGGCGAGCGGCCTGTTTCTCCGTCTATATCTGCTAATTACTCCTCTGACAATTGACGTCTCTTCTTTGCTAATTGTCCATAGGTGGTTGTTGCTTCTTAATCCTAGGTGCACACTGCAGAGTTTTCCCATTGATCACATGTGTATCTCTGTCTGGGGCTCTGATTGCTAGGGGAAACCCTCCCCACCTTGCCTCTCCTGTCATTTAGACCCCTACCTCAGCATGGAGCTCACAGGCCCAGCATCCCCCTCCTGCTGGGCACCTCCTTGACAACCCCAGAACACCCAAGAAAGAGCTTTGTCTGGCCTTTTTAAACNAGGTGAGGGCCACCTTGGCCCTGGCTGCTGGTGCCTTCCCATTTACAATCCTGTCTGAGGAGCTCCTGATCTTGCCTGCCTTGGGTCCACCATGAGCCTGACCCTCGGTGGATATCTGTTGAATCTGCANTCAGTAATGCAGAGAGAGTCTGAGAGAGAAATGGTGTATGCTTCTGCCCCCTACCAGAGGCTGAAAGAGGCATTCTGCCCATAATTGCTAGTCAGTAGGCTGAACAAGGAAAACTAGAAGCAACTTCATTAAGCCTCAGAGGTGCATTTCCTAAAATTTAGCGTTGTTTCTAATTAGTCCTAATAGATTGCCATAAATAAGTTCTTCATTTTAACATAGTATGGTAAAATATGGATTGTGGTGATATATTGTGTACCCCAATAAAGCTTACCTGGGGATCAGAGGACAGAGCCATCCACTAAATTAGACATAGAGGTCAGGCAGGTGTGACATACACCTTTAATCCCAGGAAGTAATATGGTAGGACACAGAAAGGTATAGAAGGCATGAGGAAACAGGAACTCNCTCTCTTGAGGCTGAGGATTTCGTAGAGGTTAGCTAGTGGCTGGCTGTTCTGCTTCTCTGATCTTTCAGCTTTTATCTCAATATCTAGCTCTGGGTTTTTTATTATAAGACCTTTTAAGATTTGTGTTACAATGGATAGCTAAATAAATGTCAAGGTTANGTTTTCCTTTGAGACTTTGGTTGCATGTGTACATGATCCAGCATAGGCTTTGACCAGACATTGGCAAAGGTACTGCCTCTGGGTCATCACTTTGAGACAGATCCTTCTGTTCCTGGGATGCACCCTGAGCTGGAAGAGTTTTATCAGTTCCTTTTTGGTTTCTCATTCCTGGGTCTGTGATTGCATTCCAAAGATTCACCTGTTGACAATGGCCAAAGGTTTCTCCTCACAGGCTATGGCCACCTTTTGTATGGATTTTGCTGCAAATACAAATTGCTAAAAGTGCATTCAAAACAAGTGAATTTGTCAAGGTGACTGTTTAAAAACAAACAGAAAAAAAATCAATCACTTCTCTACATATCAGAGTAGTAAAAAAAAAATAGTGGGAAAACTTCTGGTCAGTATTAGAATAAAAACATGAAGTGCCTAGGAATATACTTAGCAAGAAAGGCTCNGTGTTCAACATGAGGCTGGGTAAGGCAGAGGAAGAGCCAGGGAGTGCAGCATCTTGTGTGCTTANAGGGTACAAATTGGTACATACACACGATGCTGTCAGCCACAAGCCCAGTGAGTGTTCTCGGAACCTTCCAGAACATCCTTAAGGACCTAGAGAAATGCATGTGTCCAACTAGCTGTGAGTTGCAGAGAATAAGGAAATCACATGAGCAGGAGGCCTGGTCATCTTTGGTGTCTAACAGCTTCCCAGACTTGGANTATATGAANGGTGGTCACATGCTCACTAGTGCCTGTGGTTAATATTCAGCTGAAGTCAGCTCTGTNCCCATGGTGTCTCTGGCTCCTAGGAACCTGGTGCATCATTGGTCTCATTTTCCTGNTAGGTAGCCAGTAAAAAAGGCTCCTGGCTATGCAGAGCAGGATCTTTTCCACAATCTTGTTGAGGACACACACATCTAACACCAGCATTGACATGGGAAGGAGGACAGGGNTCTTTGGGGACATCATTGTAATATTTCACAGTTCCTATACTTACCAGATATAGGAACATAGTATAAATAAAATTAAATAATTACATACTTAGTAACAGCTCTTAGAAATACTATATGCAAAATTAAATATGTTCTTAGTAAGACACACATTGGAAAGTGCAATAAGTAAAATTAAACACACGTATACTTAGTAACAACAANGTGCTCACCCTGGCAATTTGGAGATGATCACACACAGAAATAGANCAAATCTGTGTGGCAACCTAGTGTACGAGGNGAAGCCTTCCCACATCTCTGAGTGGTTGTCTTAATAGATGCTGCCTGAAAGGTTTTGTTGTTGTTTTGGTGTTTGTTTGTTTGTTTNTTNGATATAGGCTTTCTCTGTGTAACAGCCCTGGCTGTCCTGGAACTCACTCTGTAGATCAGGCTGGCCTTGAACTCAAAGATCCACCTGCCTCTGCCTCCCAAGTGCTGGGATTAAAGGCGTACGCCACCACCACTAGCCTGAAAGATATTTAAATAAATTCCAGATATGTGGGAGGCCATGGAAAAAGACCAAATCCATGT
>LZPO01035009.1:38426-64889 GCA_001675575.1 Neotoma lepida | reverse complement strand
CAGAGCACCTGCTATCTGATTTGCTAGCACACTTAATAGGATATACCAAGACTTATAGAAAGCCAAGCAGTTTTAGAATAAAGCCATAAAACCTCACATCTTATGAGAAAAAAAAATGTAGACCATTGCCTGGCTTAGCCTTAGTCTTCTGGGTGATTTCCAACTTTTACATGGACAGGTAAACATGAAAGATGGAGTATTTGCCCCCTCTCTCCTTCCCAGGCTACAATATACTAGATATTCTCCTTGGGGCATTGAAGTAAGAGAATGGAAGCATGTGATCTGAGACTCAAGAACTCCACAAAAAAGCCTATAGAAGAAGTAAGTAAGTTAGGACAATCACAGGACTCTTAACAGATAAAATCCAGCTGTACAGCACAGTCCAGCAATGAACAAATGGAAATTGTTTTTTTTTTTAATTTAGAGCCTCACTGAACATCAACAGACCTGTCAGGGAGCTAGGAGCCTTGTGTGTGGATTTTCTACGTGCCCAAATGACGAGACAGCCAGGATAATGTGCATACCTATAATTCCAACACTTGAAAGGCAATGGCAGGAAGGTTAAGAGTTCTAGGCCAACCTGGGCTTTGTGAGATTCTGCCTTAAAAAAAAAAGCACAGCACTGGCAAGAGATATCCATTACCAAAGTGAACAGAGGTACATGGCTTGCCATGAATTGGGAGATCAAGTGGTATTGGCCCCTGGAAGAGCACTGAGCCATTAAACCACTGAGCCACCNCTTCAGCCTTTTGCCTTATATTTTATTTTTTAAAACATTCAGCTCAAAATGGACCATAGATATAAACATAAAATATAAAATGTGAAACTTCTACAGGAAAACCTAAGAGACAGTCTTTGCTTGACTAGATTGGAGCCTTCAGATGTTATATCAAAAGCCTTTCTACAGAAGAAAAATTGGTAAATTGCATTTCATCAAAGTTAAACATTTTGCCTGTGGAAGAGTGCTAAGAGAATGAAAAGGCTTGGCTCTGACGGGGAGAAATATTTGCAAATCACAGATCTGACAAAAGACTTGCAATTAGACGATATAATGAGCTGTGTAAACTCAGCTGTAAGAAAACCCAGTTCAAAAGGAACAAAAGATTTGAGCAGATACTAGAGACGACATACAAATGACAACATACACATGAGAAGACACTGAGCTCTGCTAGCTACGAGGGCTACACAAACGAAGTGACTGTGTGAGATAACACTTCATAAGGGCAGAGAGAGGGAGAGAGAGAGGGAGAGAGAGAGGGAGAACATGTGTAGGTGGGCTATGATTTGAAAAGCCATCAGGAACAAGTGTTAACAGNGCTGCAGAGCATTGGAGTCCCAGACCCTACATGGAAAGGCAGGTGGCATGGCTATAGTAGTATGCTCTGATCGTGACATGATCTGATCCAGCCATCTACTCTAGGAACTTACCCAAAAGAAAAGCAAATGCCCACAGAGACTGACTCATTAATGTTCACGCCAGCTTTGTTTGCAAAACCCCCTGGTATACAAATGTGTATCCACATAGGGCCAGTGGGTATCCACTGGCACCGTCATGTAATGGGATTAGTCAACAGCATAAAAGAACAAAACATTGACAGAGTAACATGGGGGAACCACAAATCTCCTTGAGCAGGAACATGGACACCGAAGCTTCAGTCTGGATGCCATCCATATGCCCATCTGGAGCAGGCAGGGTCAGCAGGCCTGGGAGGATTGGCCAGCCCTGAGGAATCTGTGTTGGGCAGAACCATTGTGAATCTTCCTCCTGAGATGCCTTGGTGTACTGTCTCAGTTCACAGAACTGCACTCTGACATGTCTCCTTGTGCAGAAGACTTTGGACCCATTTCTAGTGTTCCCTAAGAGTCTAGTCCCCAAATGGAATTCCCAGGTCAAAGTGGACAGTGTTTGACAGTGTTTGAAATTTATCTGTGCAGAATTTTCATCATTGTATATTTTGCCCAGCATTCTAGACCTCACCTGGACTCTGAAACCTTAGCCTCAGGCCCAGCTGACCCATGTGTAATGGAGAATGGATAGACTAATGGAACAACTCAGAAATTTCTAATACACAAGGGAATGTGTCTGTCCTGTGAAGCTACATCTCACATCCAACAATCCTAGAGAATCCCTAGTGTGTGAACATTGGACATTCCCAGCAGGTTTGGTTTTGTAAGTTGGTGTTTGCAGAGGGAGTGTTGTTTCTGTTGTTTTTGGTAATTAGGGATGATTCCACACATGCGGCTTAATGAAATGCACCAAATCCAAATTCAGCTCAGTGTTTCTTACACACAGAGGCGATGGGACCNGAGCAGACATTTGTTTCCCATGTCCTCATGGGTGTCCTCAGTCTCTGACTTTCCAATTTGTTGAGCCGCTTCNCTGGGAGGCAGCTGACCTTGGTTTCTTAGCCGTAAGTAACCCCAGAATCTGTCATTTGGGAAAGGCTCACAGCACATTTTCCTGGAGAGGAGGTTTGCTCATGGGACCAAATATTCAAACACAGTTAGTGCTTCCAGAGTCCAAGCAGATAAGCCAGGTAGAGAAAAGGAGAGGAGACANTGCATTAACACTGCTAGAAGGCCCACATAGTGATTGCACTAGCTAGCCAGTGGTCTCTGGGATGCCCAGGAGGGTCCAAGAGAGTGAGAGTTCTGGTGTACCAGGGCTGCAACTGTGGGAGAGCCCCACCTCCAGCTGAGTGGCTGAGTGAGGACCAGGTGTGAAGTGTGGGGCTGGAGCTGCATGTGCTCCTCATCTAAGCAGCGAGACCCAGATGGCCTCCAAAGTCTCATCTCTGTTCTCTCCAACCCCTTCTCCTCTACACAAGCCCCTGGGTCTGACCACTGCTTCTTCTGCTCCTCGTCAGTGGACAAGAAAACTCCCCTAGTCCCTCAGGAACCCCTCCTGTTCCCCANGACCCTCTTCCTAGTCTTTCAGATCCCCCTTGCCCCCAAGACTCCCTCCTGTTCCTCCAGGACCCTCTTCTTGCTCCCCGAGGATCCACTTTCTGGTTCCCCAGCACTACCACATACTCCAAGGTCCCTCCAGTCCCTCAGGATCCCCTTCTGTCTTCTAAGACCTCTTCCTGGTCCCCCAAGACTCTCTTCCAAATGAAAAGGCCCTAAAAATAGACATATCCCTTCTCGACCAACCAGATATGGCCAACCCTGCTTACCAGTGTACAAACAGCTTTCAGTCATTTCCAGATTCACCTTCAGTGAAAAACTTCTCCTAGCCTCCTCAGCCTAGGACCTAGCTTCTTTATGCACACATCCCATACCATTACCTCTGTCCTGGTCTCCCTGGAAAGGAGCTAGCCTCTGAAGGGGATTAGAGGGTTCCAAAGACTGAGCAGGGGTAGGACTGTTGTCTAGTGGCCACCGTTGGTCCAGAGGAAGAAAGTCTAGAATCTGGAACTTCTTTTATTGTTACATCTGCTACATGAAAGCTGGACTGCTGCAGCCGCTGCGTAGACTGGAGTATGGCAAGTCCTGGTAACAGAGCTACCCATGCTGCCCCCGCCAAGACATGGTGCATGTTTGCTGTTCCAGGGACTCTTGACCGTGGTGGGGACTCCCTCCAGCCCTCAGGCCTCAGGCCTTCACATCTTACACTGCACATGGACATTACAGCTTACAGAAAAATCGGAACTCGAATGAGGAAAAGTACAAGCAGATGTCAAATAAAATTACACAGGGNAGCTCTCCAGGGACAATTGAGGATGAGTACAGGCTTATTTCTTCTGACCTGGTTTTGGCCAAGTAGGACAGATATATGTCATGTCATGGTGAATCAGGCTCTGCCTTCTGGGCTGAAAGTTCCAGAAACTGCTCCCTTACACTAACCTCAGGCTTGAAGATACCACCACCCTTGNCTCAACCTGGTATTTTCTAGCCAGGGAGGTTGAGCTGGGTCCCTGGGTGGNAGCTTCTGGGTCTTTCTCCAGTACAGGCCCATAGTGATCTGTGGGACTCAGATGGCCTGCACATCCCTGAGTATTCCATCCACCCATATCCCTCTGTGTGCTGGTGTCATTGTTGTCTGTATACCTACAAGTCATTGCTAAGCCAAGACCTGATGACCACTGAAGCCTCAGACCCATTCTGAGTGGAGGTCTCACTAGAGACAGAAGGCTGAAGACCTTACCACTCTGTCCACTGGGCCTCGGACACAAGGTGCTCTCATGGACCTGGAGGAGGCTCCTTGCAGGAGGTGAAACCAGGGCCTGAGTGGTGTAAGCATCACTGTGGCTATTTCCCCCATAGCGGAGGTGACCTGGTGACAGATTCTATCACACAGAATCAAATACTCTGAGCCGGGATGGCCTGTGGGCTGGGTGTGGTTGTGGTAGGGTGGGGAATCATNTGGTAAGACGTGACAGCCTTGAGGTTGTGTGGCCAGCTAGGTCTGCCCCATTTCCCAGCAAGAGAATTGTCTCCTATGCTGTTTGATTAATGCAGCTCTAAGTCCCAGATTGTATCCAGCAGTGAGACACCAGTCACAACCTCTGCCTGTTGCCGTTCACTTGTTTTCTGTGGCCCAGCTAGTCACATACNCTGAGGTTTGCTTAGAGATTGTTTCCAGTAAAAATGTTATTGAGATATAATTCACATACTATACATTTAACACATTTGATGTATCTTCCCATTCCATGGTTTTTCAGAAGTAGTTCCATCACCACAAATGAAACCCTGTGTCCCCCCCAAACCCTGAGTCCCCCAAACCATTACCCCCTCAACCCCAACCCCTGGCAGCCGCTAATCCACTTTCCCGTAGATTTCCCTAATTTGAACTTTGATACAAATTGAATCATCAAGAATGACTTTTGTCCTGTTTCTNTCACATCGCATTCTCAGGGTCTGCTTACACAGCTGTCAGCTGATGATTCNGAATATTCCATCATGTGAACAGACCACAATTTGTTTATTCTTCATCCATAGAATCACATTNTGGTTATTTTGCCTCATGATGTAAAATCCTGTACAAGTTCTATGGAGACATGCTTTCTCCAGCAGAGACCTATGCGTGGAACTGTGGAGTCTGATGGTAACTCTGCTCATTTGAAGAGTTGCCAGAACGTTCTCTAGAGTGACTGGACCAGTCTNCGTGCCCATCAGCCATGTATGAGAGCTCCAGTTCCTCCATATTCTCACTGACTTGTTACTTTCAGAGTCTATCTTACTATGTGGAATGTCCTTCAGAACTGATGGCATCAAATGTGTGTGTGTGTGTGTGTGTGTGTGTGTGCTACCTGTATACCTTCTTTCAAGGTATTGTGAATGGGATTTAAAATTTTTCATTTTCAGATTACTTGTTGAAAGTTTATAGAGATAAAATTGACTTTTGTATATTTATTTCATATCCTTCAATGTTACTGAATTAGTTTTCAGCTTTAATGTGTTCGTTTATTTTAGCGGATTCTTTGGGCTTTTCTGTACACAGGGTCATGTCACCTGTGAACATAGTTATTTCTTCCTTTCCAAACTAGACTGATTGATTGATTGATTGATTGATTGATTGATTGATGTCTAATTGTCCTGGCTTGAACCTTCAGAACTCCTTTGCTAGGAGAAACAAGGGCAGACCTGATCATCTGATCTTACTTGGGAGGGGGAGGGGGGGTTGAGACAGGGTTTCTTTGCGTAGCTCTGGCTGTCCTGGAACTCACTCTATAGACCAGCCTGACTTCACACTGAGAGATCTGCCTGTCTCTGCCTCCTGAGTGCTGAGATTAAAGGCGTGCACCACTACCGCCCGGCTCTGATCTTACTTTTTAAAGATGCTATTATTATGAATTACATTAATCAGTTTCAGGTGCCAAGTCAACCTTGCTTCCCTAGCAAAACTCTTCCTCTATCATATTTTTTTTTTACTTATTACATGCATCTATTTATTGAGAGGGAGCATGTGTGTGTCATGGCCCACAGGTGAAGGTTAACTTGCAGAAACTGATTCTCTCCTTCTACCATGTGGGTCTTAGGAATCAAAGCCATGTCGTCTGTCTTGGTGGCAAATGCGTTTACCTGCTGAGCCATCTCAAAGGTCCTNCATCATGGTTTCTAAGTCTTTCATCTGCTGCTGGGTTCCGTTTGTTATCATTTTAGGCTTTTATTGTTGTTTTCATTTTTGTTTTTGAAATAGTCTCATGTAGGCTAGTCTGGCCTCAAGATCCNTATATAGGTGAGGATGGCCTTGAATTCCTGATTCTCCCTGCCTTCACCTCCCAAATGTTAGGGTTAGAGGAGCACACCACCATGTTTGACCTTGTTTATTTATGCTTCTGTAGTTTTTTTAAGATCACACTGCCTGGGTTTTGTGCCGAGGTCAACAGAATGAGCTCGGAAGTGTTTCCTCCACTCTTGTCAAGGATGGTGAAGACTTGGTGTTAATACTTGGAATGCTGGAGAACGCTGTGTAAAGGCCATCTGGACCTGTGATTTCTGTGTGGGCAGACTGCTGACTTATCTCCCAGTTGCTGCCTCTGTCTCTAGGCTTGCTCTAGGTCTAGCCAGATGTTCTTCCTTCCCAAGCCCATTTCTTCTTTGCCATTCTAGAATTTGCCCATTGCATCTAAATTACTCACCTCGCAGGCACCTTATTCCTTTTCCTCCTTGGTGGCAGTAGATGCCACCTGCATTTCCTGTTCTAGTGGTATGAACTGTGTCGATTTCGATCTTTTCAAGAATCGACTTCTCAGATCTACCTTCTGCTTTGGTTTTCCTGCGCTAATTTCTACTGCATCTTTCACTGCACTGTGATTCCTTTTCCCTGTCCTTTCCCCAGCTGTCTAAAGTGGAGTGTTAGGTTATTCGTGCCAACGCTTTTTTGTAGGCATCCCTCCGATCAAATCAGAAGTGCTAAGTGGTCAGTGGTTCCAGGTTTCAAACGCCTTTCCAGTTTCCGGAATCAACCTGGCCATTAGCCCACCTACAGAAATGATGTCAAATAAATCTTCAAGAGGAGGGCGGCGGGTTGGGCCTTTTCAGCCAAATTCTTCTATACTCTTCCCCCATTCCCACACGTCCCTGGTGCGGGGTCTGTATGACATCTCGTGGCCACCACCTGTCTGCCAACTGGGTGTCCCTCTCCTCCATAGGGCGAGTGCTCCACAAAGTGCCGCAACCTGTTCGTGCTGGAGACTGTGTGCGTGGCCTGGTTCTCCTTCGAGTTCCTGCTGCGCTCCCTGCAGGCGGAGAGCAAGTGCGCCTTCCTGCGAACTCCGCTGGCCATCATCGACATCCTGGCCATCCTGCCCTTCTACGTGTCGCTGCTCGCGGGGCTGGCGGCAGGGCCCACGGGCAGCAAGATGCTGGAGCGCGCGGGGCTGGTGCTGCGGCTGCTGCGGGCGCTCCGCGTGCTCTACGTGATGCGTCTGGCGCGCCACTCGCTAGGACTGCGCTCGCTCGGCCTCACCGTGCGCCGCTGCGCGCGCGAGTTCGGACTGCTGCTGCTCTTCCTCTGCGTGGCCATGGCGCTCTTCGCGCCCCTCGTGCACCTGGCTGAGCGCGAGCTGGGCGCTCGCCGCGACTTCTCCAGCGTCCCCGCTAGNTACTGGTGGGCCGTCATCTCCATGACCACCGTGGGCTATGGAGACATGGTGCCGCGCAGCCTTCCGGGCCAGGTGGTGGCGCTGAGCAGCATCCTCAGCGGCATCCTACTCATGGCCTTCCCCGTCACCTCCATCTTCCACACCTTCTCGCGCTCCTACTCGGAGCTCAAGGAGCAGCAACAGCGCGCGGCCAGCCCTGAGCCCGTCCTGCGTGAGGACAGCACCCGCGACGACAGCACGCGTTCGGCCAGCGCCACCGAGGACAGCTCGCAGGACCCGGAGAACGCAGGAGCAGCAGGGAGCTCGCCAGGCCGNGTGGGACCCNCAGCTTAGTGCTCTGCTGAAAACTTCCGGGGGTCAAAGCCTCAGAGGACACCAAGCGCCCGCTGNCCCAGGAGTCGCAAACTTGGTCTGGCATGTCGTTGCAGCAGGCCTGGCACCCCAAGTAACCCCGAGCTTCGCGTAGCCTGGAGGATATAGCAGCCTGGTCTTTCTCCCCCCTTTATTTTCCCTCCAGTTTTAAATTTTCTATGGCTAATTAAAAATAATTGAGTCCCAGANAGTCCAAGTCTGAAGCAAATGCCGGCTACCCTAGACTAACTTGCCTTCCCCTGCTCCTAATCTAGGGCAGCCCCAGGGAACAGAGTGACATCTCAGTGGTCAATACCCCATGTNAAGGAGGACTTCAGCAGGCACCTGACACTGCCAATGTCCACATCACCTGCCAAGTGTTGGGGCAGAGGTTTGAAGGGGCACTTAGTCCCCTAGTTCTGCCTCACTGCTCTTTGCAGGGGGGAGAGGAGAAATCTCAGCGTTGACCTCTGACCTCTGTTCCTCCACACCAGCTCAACCAGGTGATAAGGTTGCTCAAGGTTTGCCTAGNGGCCTTTTAACCCTTTCCCTGCCCTCCCAGCTGGTCTGTGGGAAGGTTGTCTGTCTCCAGGGGATGTTCTCTTCCGTTGGGATGTTTCCCTCAGACATGGCTCAAGTGAAAACAAAAAGCTTGGTGAAAGGCCTAGTGGGGTGAGGGGGCAGTTGAGGGAGGAGATGGTGAGGACACCTCCAGGAGACTCCTGCTGGGATACTGATATGCCAAGGAGGCACGGCCTTTCTCTACTCCATGAAAACAAGGGAAATGGAATTTTCCAAGCCATGTTGCTTCCTCCTTTGCCAACAAGTCTGCAGGTGGTGGCACATGCTTGTAATCACACTTGGGAAGGAGGCAGGAGGATCAGATGATCCGTGAGCCCCCCCCCACACACACATACACCATACCTAAGATATTCATAGACTTCCTCCATCAGCAGGGAAGGTCCTCTGTCTTCAGGCCTCACCATGGCCTACTGCATAGTAGCTTTCAGCAAGGCCCCTATGGGAGCTCATTACAGGCCCATTTGGGGCCCCTGTACCACAGGCTTTGCAAGAATCTACTGCAACAAAATAAACACTTGCCAGCCCCTCCTCACAGCAGTAAGCTGAGTTCTGCTCAGTTGGGTTTCATTTATGTTCTGCGGGGTCCATGCTGAGCCTAGGGCACCTAGAGCTGTGATTTAGGGGGGTTGGCAAATGCACACAGCAGGAACAGAGCACCCCAACCTTTAACTTTGCTAGCATCCTTGCTGATTGTACACACTGTCCTGACAGTGCAGTTAGCCCAGCCTTACGTGGTCCTCACTCCCAGGGCAGCTGGGTGATTTCAGGGTATCAGTTGAGAACTGAATCCAGGACTCGAATGGGCTTGGATATCCATGGCATGTCCCTAGGGGTAGGGGTGGCAATGGAGTGGCGGACATGCACACAAATGGGCTTCACCTGCCAAGGCAACTGGGTATGAGAGAGAAGGGTCCTGGGAAGCAAACAGGTAACTTGGTCTTGCCAGCAGCATTCCTCCAGGACCAAGCAAGAGATGGAGGTCAGTGACCCACACAAGGCAACCTTCCTTCCACTTCTCTTCAGCACATCCNACCTTCTCTGGGATCTTTGTGCAATCTCATTGAGACGAAAGGGGTGCTCTGCTTTTAGATGTAGCAACAGTTGCTAAGGATGAGCCTGGCCAAGCCTGGCTGAAACCTAGAACCTAGCATGAGGTTTGCTGAGCCCCTGGTTGCAGCCCTCTACAGAAAAGAGCCCCTTTATTGTTACTGGGCCCACATCTACCAGAGCCAAAGCCAACAGTTTGTTGCTGTTGTTGTTGTTTTGTTTTGTTTTAAGATACCTTTGAAGGAATGGGGAAAATATAGGGCATTCACTTTCAAGTTGAACTGCCCTTCCTGTAGCAATGGCTTTGGGCTTGCTTAGGTCCCAATGGGGATTTTGGTACCAGCAGACAGAGATCTAGCCAAAGGGAAACCTCCTGTACCAGGCTGGCATTCAAGGTGGACNCCTTCTCCAGTAACAGTATGGACTCCTGCTAGGCAGGTGCACTGACTTCCTCCATGAAGATCCCAGAAATAAACTTTAGGTTGCTGTCTCAGGGAAGCCATGAGGGATGAGCAAGGGATCCATTGTCATTCTGGCCAGTAGCCAACAGCACTCTCAACTGGGGGCATCAGAAGCCACAGTGTTACCATATGACAGGGGGTGACAGCCAGCTCTTTGAGAATGGTGGGCAGGGAAGGACACATTTCTTCTGAGCTAGCAGACCACCTGCTCTGGGCTTCTCTGCCTATAGAAACCAGGAGGACTCCCCACCTCCTAAAAACCTTCCCAGAAGGATATAGGGCTGGGCATGCTGGGGCCTCAGCTTCCTGTTTGGTTTCAGGGAACATGTATACCCCGGATTTCAGCCAGCCCTCTTGGGACTTAGTAGAGGTCCACATGGAAACACTAGGCGACACCACAGTGCACTGGCTGCACTGTGCGTGTGATACTTATAGTGACCACAGCCACAGCAATGATGGGCTGTGGAAAGCAGCTCTTCCACACTGCAAGAGCCAGCTGGGCTTGTGTGCTCAGAACTGTTGTGAGGTGCAGGCAATGACCCCACTGTCTACCAACGCCCTGACGGCTAGAGAACAGAAGGGGGTCCAGGCAACATCTCACTCCTGTGCTTGTTTCCTCACTGCTAAACAGTTGGTCCAGAGTGGTCCCCCAAACCCTCTACTTCCAACAGCTTGGAAAAGCATAACCCCAGTCACGACTGCCTATCTCTGGCTTAACCTGGAACCCTCTGTCAGCTTCACAGAGGGCAATTTGAGTCCATTCATCTTCAAATGCCAGACAGATGCCCTCATCCACCTAGACATGGACCAAGGTCCCTAAGAGTCACATGAACCCTTCCACCCAATGTCACCCTGTACCAGCCTCCACCTCCCAAACTAGTACTAGTCACCCTTCTCCACAAATCTGCACCATCACAACCCTCTTCCCTGCATCTCACCCTCCTCCTGCTCTATGCACTTACTGTGATTTCATCCTCCCTACTGGACCCACATGCTGTTTACTGACTTAAAGACACCACATGGAGCATGTTCGTTCAGCAGCTGGGCCTGCAACCGATGGCATTTACTTTGGAGGTAATTACCATTACAGACATCTCCCTTCATTTTTAAAAAATAAACATCTTACAAGCATCTTACAGGCCAGAGAGTAAGCAAGAATCTCGCTCACACACTTAGAATATCTGAGGGAAGCTTGAAGGTGGCACAGTGCGGACTCTTCAGCCATCTGGTGAGCCACCATGACTGTCAGAGCTATTGTGCTGTCTGTGGATGGCATCACTGTGCGCACAAGACAACCTTCTGCTCAGCAGAAGGGAAGAAACTGTGATGTAGAAGCATCTAGAACATTCTGGACCCAGGAACCTGCCAGGTCAGCACAGGGCCNCCAAGCATATGTGATCTCATGATGAGCAGAGAGAGGGGCAAAATACAGTGACCAGTGTCAGGCCAGCGGCTTCCATCTCCACCAGGTGCAGCAGACACACCTGCAGCACACAAGAGCAGCACAGGGCAGAGCTTGAGGACAGACAAGCCNCTAGCAGCCATGACTGCACACTGTCTAGAGCGCCACGGACTCTGCTAGGAGACAAGAGGCTCGCTGAAGGAAACTGGCTGAGAGGAAGGGACTCAGCGAGTTGCTGTGCCTGCCATCTTGCTCAGTCGCATGAACCTATTACAGGGTCAGGCCAGTGTTTTTCTGGAGGAGGTGGGGAAAGAACTTGTCTTTTCTATCACCTTGAAAACACCACAGAGCCAGCCCCAACTCCACTGTCCCCGAGTCCCCCACCTGAAGGCTATGGGGACAAGCACTCAACTTCCTATCTCTGCCCACACTGGCCTGTTCATCTGTGGAGTACACAGGGCCAGCCTCCCTAATGCAGAAGCATAGGTTGGGACTCAGCACCCACGGCTGATTGGTTACATGTCCTTGTCTTCCAGAGATGCCTCAGAGAGCCTTGGCACTGACAGGGTGCACTGCATGGGGTGCTGGCTTCTGGGGGTGGTGAGCAAAGGCATAGGCCTGTCCCAGAATAGCCAGGTCCACCATGACCTGCAGTAGGCCACAGACTGAGAACTGCAGAGGTGCGCCNTTGAGCAAGAAGTAGGCTGTCTTGAAGGTGTCACCACTTGTCCACATGAGCACCATCTTGAGGCTGCAAGGATACAAAAAGAGAGTCAGTGTTGACCAGAGAACAGGGACATATATAGAGGTCAGCAGTATGACCCAAAGGATTAGGGGGCATGTTAAGAAATGGGGACCACAGAAGGAGGTGGGATACCCTGACNCAAGCCTGCCCAACCTACCACCCTTGCACCCTTCCCTGGTCCCGGAGAGAGAGGACATTCTACCTCCCACCAGAACCTGGGAGTTCTGACCCCTGTGGGTCAGACCATGGCTCTGGTCAGGCCTTGAGAATGGCCTAATCACAGAGAGCCACAAGGGCTGGTATCCAGGGAAGCCAGGACCTCAGGGCTCTTTAGCCTGGCCCAGGAGGTTCCTACACTGGGTGCTACAGATGTTGAGGGATGGTGGAGAAGGCAGAGGAAGGACACAAAGCATAAAGAGGCTGCCCTGGGGTCANCTCTCAAGAGAGATTTCCATCAGAGAAACAGAAACGACTACAGCCTATTGCCCCATAGTTCCCGTGTCTTCACATGGTATTAGAGACCACAGACATAACTGGTTTTGCTGTATCATAGGCTCAAACAAGTCCAGCCTTCCTGGCAGCTGAACCTGCAGCACTAACTTACACTACATGCAGCCCAAGTGTGCAGGCTGAAGCTGATGCCCCCAGGCAGACAGCTGGTTACCACTTACAGCTGCAAGTCCCCTAACACACCATGCAGAGGAAACATCCCACAAGCTAAAGACATAACCACTTTCTTTGGCCACCTCTCTGAAATATGCCAGCTTCCTGTCCTCTTGGGGACACTAGCTTACTCCTTCCTGAAATGGNTATCTCTTTATGCCAGTCCCAGTGCTACAGTTTAGATGTCCCAGAACAAAAGGGGCATCACAC
The DNA here is from genome assembly GCA_001675575.1 of Neotoma lepida. NCBI lineage: Eukaryota > Metazoa > Chordata > Mammalia > Rodentia > Cricetidae > Neotoma > Neotoma lepida. The sequence goes on along the minus strand of LZPO01035009.1, from coordinate 51,878 downwards.
CCAGGTGTGGTGGCACTTGGATAGTGGGGGCAGATGGATTAGTTCAAGATAAGCCTCTGGAAGACACCACACACATACACAACCCAGATAAAGGACCCCTGATATACTAATGTGGGGCCATATGCAGGTTACTATTGGCTAGTGTTTCTCATGTGATTGGACAAGTCTGAGGTTGCAGGTAGCAGGTAGTTGAAGCCAGTTGGTATGACAGGGCAGTCTATGACATGGTCAGGAAGCCCAGATTTCACCTCTCAGACAAGTGACAATGTCTCTCATAATCCTTCAACACCAAATGAACAGGAAACAGCTTCCACAGGATCTTCTATGGGCGTCAAGCCCAGAAAGAAGGCTTTTAGCTCTCATTTTATGATCAGGTAAAGCCAGGGTTGGAGCGATGGTTCAGAAGCTGAGAACATTGGCTGTTGTTCTAGGTTCGATTCCCAGCACCTACATGGCAGCTTACAACTGTCTGTAACTCCAGTTCTAGGGGATCCAACACCCTCATATAGACATACATGCAAGCAAAACATCAATCGGTGCTCATAAAATAAAAATAAATAATTTTTAAAAATCAGGTAAATCCAAAATGTTGGGGGCTCAGAACACCCAGGGTGATAGATGGAGGTGGTGGGAATGAAATCTGGGTCTTATTGGGTCACCCGTGCAACAACACCCTCACACCTCAGCTCAGTCCCTCAATAGAGGAGCAGAACATGGGGAGGGCTGGAGTCACTGCATCTGATTCACCACCTCTTAAACAGAGCCCAGGATCTCCTTACAACAGACAGGCATGCCAAACTTCCACAGGCCTCTGGAACAGTCACCCCTGTCCAGGCCCCCAGGAAATACCTAGACAGTCTTGTCTGTACACGTATCCCAACTAGAGAGCAGGTGCTGGACATTCAGGGTCCAGCCTTAAAGGCAGTGGCACAAGGCCCTGGTCAGACAGCAAGCTGGGCTGTATAAGGGACATGTTATGGCATAGAAAGAAATTGAAACCAGCTGTGACTCACGTGGGTTTTGTTGCAAACCAAGAGACTAGGAAGACCTTGCTGCAAAGGTGGCCAACCTGCCCCTCAGAGTCACAGATGCATGGCAAGTGGGACAAAACATGTAGAGGTGACCCGTGTGACCCAGTTAGACACACAGAGAGGATGAGAGGGTGTTTAAAAAATTCACCCAATGTCACATACTAAGTGGGTGTGGGATCCTTTGGGCTGGACTCCAAAGTCTGGCAGAGACAGGTCGCAGCACAGGATATACAGCTGTAGCCCTTAGCCCCAGACCACCTGTCCCTCCTGCCCAGGCCANCTGCCCAGTGCCCTCACTGTTAAGATCCCATTGGCCCTAAGCGCATAGTTGTGTCTGTAACAGCAAGTGGAGACGTGAGGTAATTCTGCAGCGTGGCACTGCCGGGTGCCAGGGATATTCTTAGCTGCTTGGATTCTTCCTTCGGATGGTCTCTATCCTCCAGGGAAGACAGCTTGTTGGTGACACCAACACCATTCTGTTCCTGGGACAGGAATCTAACCATGCTGAGGTTCTGACACACTCTGAATGGCTCAGAAAGTAGGCAGGGGAAATGAGACCATGGTCTACACATCAGAAGCTACAGGGCTNCTGGACCCAGGGCAAACTCACGGGTCAATTTCCTGGGACTGTTAGTGCTTTTTTGCTCTGAGGCAATGAGTACTAGCTTTTCTCCACACTAGGATTTCCCCAATCCTTTACTTCNGTGACATCTTCATGTGCAAAGAGTGAGCACTGCCCCTGAAATCCCAGCACTCAGGAGCCTAAGGCAAGAGAGGAGGATCAAGTGTTGAATGGGCCGGGCATGATGGTGTGTGTACGCCTTTAACCCCAGTACTTAGGAGGCAGAAGCAAGAGGATCTCTGTGAGTTCAAGGCCAGACTGGTCCACATAGCAAGTTCTCTACATAGAGAGATCCTGTCTCAAAGAGCAGGGAGGGGAGAAAAGGAAGAAAGAGCGAGCCCAAGGGCAGCCTGGGGAAATGGGGGGTAGGGATACATCATATCCCAAGAAGTCCATCTCTCATCCTTAGATGGAGGAAACAGCTGGCCTAGGGTCTAACCAAAAGATACCCAAAGTACAGGATATCTGCTCTCTCAGGCAGTGAGCCTTGCAATGGAGCCAGTGTGGGTGTGGAGCAGACTGTCATCGCACAGGCCTAGACTTTCTACTCCAAGATATATTCAAGATCAAGAAGTAGAGGGAGGGAGGTCCAAATCATAAGGTGGCCTAGGCATGGCTACAGTTCCCTCTTCCCTCCCCCTCTGTCGAGTGCTGACTGCTGTCTCTTCGATGGGCCTCTTAGCCTGACCCTCCTGTCCTCCCTTCTCTGTTTTAATCTAGGCTCCCATTACCTCATTCTTGGCTCCAACGTTTTTCTTCCAAACCAGGCTGCCAGATCACTGCTCTTAAAATACCTCCTCACCTCATCTTTGCCCCGGGCAGCCGACAGGAGTGCCTCTCTTTGGCACCCGGGACAGTAAAATCAACTGTTGCACCTGCTCAACTTGCTTTCCAGCATCAGCCCACTGGCATGCTGACCATGCTGACCTCAGCCCAGGACCAAGCCACCACCACCACCACCTACAAAAGCTACCCTGGGACTGAAACCCACCCAAACCATGTCCCCTTGGAGGTGATTTGTAACCCTGGTTAGGCAAAGTTCTCTTAGATGAGACACCAAAAGAAAAGCAAATAAATGAAAAGGCAGATACGCTCGATGACATCAAAGCTGACAGGGTCTTAAGTACCCTAGACTGGCCTTATAATCCTAACATAGCTGGGGATGACCTTGAATTCATAATCCTCCTGCCTCCACCTCCTAAATGCTCGGTTTACAGGTGTGTACCCTATGCCCAGTTGGTGTGGAGCTGGGGATCAAACCTCCAGGGCATGCTAGGCAAGCACTCTACCAACTGAGCCACCCCCATTCCCTAGAGTTGGAACTTAGGCAATGCAATAGACACATAAGTAGGCACATAAGCCGGAGTGGGGTATAAGAGAAATATTTATAAATCATATATTTGATATGATTCTAATACCCAGAATAGAATGTTTTAGTTCTTCCAATTTAATAATAAAACACTACAAATACACATTTTAAAATGGGTAAGGATCCCGAAGAGAGACATTTCTTTAAGGACATAGCCAGCGCCACATGAGATGTTTATTATCATTTAATTGTCAGTGAAATGCAAACCAAACCACTATGAGCCAAGCACTTCACACCCACAAGGATGTTGGGAATAAAGAACAAACAAGAAAAGGTATGGGGGGCTCAGCACCCCTCCACACACACACAGCTGGTGGAATGTGAAAACAGGCTGTTAGTCTCACAGAAGATCACACGCCAAGTCATCATGTGACCCAGCCATTTTATGCCTACATGCTTTCTNGATAAAGGAAAACATAGTATGTCCACAGAAAAACTTGTACATGAAGCCAGGACAGCATGAGTCACAGCGTCCATCAAGTGAAAACAGACAGACATCTGGTACATCCACATAATGACATTAAGTCATGGACAGGAATGAAGCTCAGGGACACAAATGGTCACACGCTATATGATTCCACAGTTGTATAATGACCAGAACAGGCAAATCAGGAAAGACAGAATACAAGTATGTGGTGTGGAGGAGTCTGGGTCAGGTGGGCATGGCTGCTAATGAGCTCAAGTTGCTCAGCCTTTATGCTAAGGAAATGGCTCCAATATTAGAACATGGTGCTGCTACCAGAGCCCGTGCCTGGACTAACATGCACCACCAGGTACTATGCAAGCCGGTGACTTTTGTTGTATGAATGGTATGTTCCAGTGGGTGGTACCTGGCCTTTCTGCTGTGGGCACTATGAGGAGTACTTCTCACAGAGCTATCATAACAAACAAACAGCACAGGCTGACTATAGAGGTCTGGCAGGGACAAAGACATGTCCCAGAAGAAGCATGCTGGGTTTTCCAAAAGACTATAAATGCAAGGCGCCTGCTCAGGGGAACAAGGCTAGATCTATGGGATCATTGGTTAAGCAAAGCCCAGCTTCTGGGAGCACCTTACTATAGCAAGAGAGCCCAGAGTCCCAACTAGATCGTGCAGTGTAGCCTGGTGGCATGGTTCAGGGGCCTGGTCCCTCAGCCTCCTTTACTTTTACCTGCCCATGGTCTAAACCTGCCTGCCTCCTTCTCATCCTGTTCTCACAGGGCCTCCATCCTCACTCATGTGGGCCCCACCTCTAAGCACCTTCCCTGCTGGATTCTTCAGACCCCNCAATGCCTCTCTCCCTCCCCACTCTGCATTCCCACTGCCTTCCCCAGCTACTCCTTCCTGTTCCACGCTGTTGAAGGCTGCTGAATGCTTGGCTCCCTCTTATCTTTCACACCCACCCCTGTTCTCCGTAATTACTTGTTAGGGAACAGTCTTCAGATCTAGTAAAAACCTGGAGGAAGAAGAATGCAAATACCCCCAGGATCCGCCTTGCCGAGGTTCGCTGCATTAATTAGTAAAGTCATTCCAAGTGTATCATCATTCATCACCGGCTCCAAAACCACAGCCGGTTAATATTTTTCAAGAGGGAAATTATTCAAAAATATCTCGAGCAGTAGCTCCAAGGTAGGAAATCTATATACGTGCCTGTGGGGTTGTGTCTGTACATCTTGTGCATGTGTGTATGCACACTCATCTGTACACATGTACAAAGTAAGACTTTCCAGAAAATCTGCTCTGAGGACTATTAGAATCAGAAAGGAACAAATGATCCCAATTCCTGATCACCCCCTTCCAGACTCCCAGCCCCAGGAATCCATATGTAAAGTACAGTTGGGTTGAGGTCCCAAGGTAGATTCCTCCCCATTACGGTGCGATGGCGTGAGCTGATTGGTCCCTAGAGGAAAGTGAGCAGCCTCTAGTTTCTATGTGTGTTTATGTGTGTGCACGTGTTTTAAACACAACATTTTCAATCCATCACAAGAAGCACCCACACATCATCAAATTTATTCAAAACTACATTTCCCATGGCTTCAAGAGTCACAGTCCCCAGATCTGTGGCAGTCCATCCATCTGGAGAAGGTGAANACACAGTGGGACCCAAGATATCCCCAACTAGGACTCCTGGGGGTGATCCTATAATAGCATCAGCCCCTGCAGTAATGGGAGCTTGGCCAGAAAGTGCCTCTGTGCACATGAGCATCTAGGACCCTGCCCTAAGAAGACACCCCAGCAGGGAGCCCTATGTCTCCAAACACTGCCTCCTCCTTGGCTCCATGACACCTTCTCTATAACATCTCTGCTCTCAGCTGAAAACGGGTCACCCAATACTCAAGTTTTGGAAGAACAGCAACAAAAGTTAATGGCGTCCAGAAGTCACCCTGTGGCTTTCCTCCAGGCTCTGCACTAACATAGACTCAGAGCTGGAGCTCTACCTGTATATCCAGCCCCAAACTAGAGCTTTGGGATCTTCATGGCTCCAGCCCCACCAGATGTTAAAAAACAACAACAACAACAAAAAAAAAAACATCTAGACCCAATTCAGGGCTCCACCCACCCTTCACTTAGGAAACTTGATCCACTCTGGTCATAACTATCAGCCTACCTCGGGCCCGCCCATGTGTGCATCATGTTAGAGCTTAAGCGGCATCAACTTCCCTCACCCTGCACTGCACTGCACTCTGTACCTGAACATACACCTTGCATGTGTACCTACACTCTATGCATGCACACAAGCCTCAGACTACAATCCTGCATCCAGTAAAAAGAACTTCAGAGAGCCACGGAAACCTGGCATGACCCCAAAANTCTGCACGAGCCACTGTCAGTCCTTTCCTTCCAGGATTATTTTCTCAACAGAACAGGATGCCGTCATTTCCCTGACATCAAAGTGCCACCACTATGCACCAGGGCACAAAGAACCCTCTGAGAAAGGGGGCCTCTGGGTGTCTTCCACAGGAGGTGGGATGACCTTCGTGAGAAGTGGATATGGGGTGAGAAGGGGACAGGGTCTCAGGGAGAGGTGGGGTGTGCTGTGGGATAATGCTCATGTACACTGGTTTAATAAAACACTGATTGGCCAGTAGCCAGGCAGGAAGTATAGGTGGGGCTACCAGACTAGGAGAATGCTGGGAAGAGAAAGGCCAGAGTGAGGAGTCACCAGCCAGACACAGAGAAGCAAGATGACAAGGCAGAACTGAGAAAAGTTACCAAGCCATGTGGCTAAACATANATAAGAATTAAGGGTTAATTTAAGTGTAAGAGCTAGTCAGTAATAATGCTAATAATGGCCAAGCAGATATAAATAATATAAGCCTCTGAGTGTTTACTTGGGTCCGAGCGGCTGCAGGACCTGGGTGAGAGAGATTTGTCTGGACTGTGAGGGGCCGGGCNACTGGAGAAAACTTTGGACTNCAAGGATGGCGTCTCAGAAGTGGGTGGGGTCTCTGAGCGGTTGACAGGGTCTCAGTGTGAAGCTGAATGACTTCCTCAAGGATGTCACCAAATTAAACACAGGGCCGTGTTCTTCCTCCTCCTCACCATGGATCTGTGCTCAGTAAATGCTACCTTCTTCAAGACTTTCCAATGGTCTATGGGGACTGTCCTGTGCTAGACAGATGTCTCCAGACACTTCTTAGTATGACCCTGACAACAGCTTTATACTCCTTCTCCAGACATCGTAGCTTTGGTAGGCCATGGCAAGTCCCACTGTGAAAAAGCCATAGTTGGGGCACCTTTGATAAGGTCACCTACCCTTCAACATCCAATTGTATGGCTACCATGCTCTCNATCCCTGGTCCTGCATAAAAGCTCTGCAGCTTCTGATGGCCATGGCCTCCACAANGGGTTTCTGCTTCCCTCCCCTCCCTCAACTAAACATATCTCCTCAGACAAGAGTCAAAGGCCCAGTGTGTTGAAGCAGCGTGATTTCATCATTCTGTCAGTGCTCAGTGGTCCCAGTGAGTGCTGTGGGAACATCCTCAGGAACACCCCTACCTCATGCCCTCCGTGGAGCGGTGGCGGTAGTTTCGATACAGCTGTGGCACACCCAGCATGGCCTCGGTCAGCACAGCCAGGAAGCCTAGTGTCTCCACAAACAGAGCTGAGTCGATGGACAGGTAGGTGACATAGCCTGCCACACCCGTGAAGGCCAGGACACACTGCACATAGTCTGCAAAGCTGCTCCAGTGCCAGAAATGATGAGGATCAAAGTCTAGGGGGAGAGAGAGAGANGTACCTCAGCTGGGTGAGCAAANTGGAGCTTATGGGGAGAGAAATACCAAGGCCCAGGCAGGTCAAGTCAGTGTGGGGAGTCGGACCATGTGACATATCAAGGTTATAGTGAGGAGAAATGAATGGGTCAGAGCAATCTGAGGTTAGTGTGGAGAAAAAAATACAAGCAAGTCAAGGCCAATGGGAGGAGACATGACTAGGACAAGCTCAGTGTGAGGAAACTTGAGTGGGTCAAAGTCAGTGTACGAAATGTGGACAGCTCAACTCAAATTCAGTGTGAGAAGAGATGTGAGCAAGCCAAAGTCAGTGTGGAGAGGAGACACAAGCAGTTTGAGGTCAGTGTGGGGAGATGACAGCATTCCAATAAAAGCAATTCTACAGACTCTTGGTACCAATAGTAAGTCAACATAAAGGACACTAAAGTCCTTTAACTTAATCCCAATAGTTCTAGGAAGGAGCACAGTACATTGTACCAGAGCCTCTGGAATCTGAGTCCTGGGTTAGAACTACAGCTCTGCCCTCTATAACTCTGGTTAACCATGTGTCTCCATCCACCCAGGTTAATGCACCCCCCCTCCCAGGACTGTTCCTAGGGTTAACACACCAATTCTATGAGTCTTAGGGTGTTTTCAGCCCATAGGAGGGATTCAGACCACACACAGCACTATTACTACGTACTTGGTTGCCACAACAATATCCCTTCTTGTTTGATGATCCATTCTGTGGAAAAGTCACAAGCAGTCACACCAATGAACTAAATGACACTTCAGCAGATGAATACTTGGGGCCCTGGAGACAGTGGTAGCTGCAGGGAAGCTTCAGATAAAAAGAAAAAACCTGCTTCATAAGCAAGGATATGGCATGGCTATGTCTGACCTGGTTCCTAGATCAGCAAGTCCAAGACAGGAACATCCAGCAGGTGTAGGTGGGCATGGCCAAGAGATGCCAGGGGCACTAAGTTCTGCTAAGTATGGCTGTTTTCATGGGGTGGTAGGATTTTTTTTTTCTTTTCTATTTTTGTTATTGTTTTACTTTTGGTGCTGGGGAAGAAAAAATCCTCACCCATTCTAGGGAAATGCTCTACCACTGAGCTACACCCCAGCCCACTGAATACAATCTGTCATAAGGAAAACAGCTAGTGGATTACTGACCTGGCATCCCTGTNTGTAAATGAAAACTGGACTGACTTGAACACGCAGACCACAGCAAAGCTGCAGCCCTGGGGTTTTCAGAGACTCAGCCTGTCCTGCATCAGCATTTCTGCATTCTGCTTCTGCACTGTGCATATGAATCTGCAGGTCACCATCTCCCTCTGCTACAGGAGAAATCAGCCTATGCTGCTGTGATACACATTAAAGTGTGTGTGTGTGTGTGTGTGTGTGTGTGTGTGTGCGCGCGCGCGCGCGCGCTGCGGGGGAGGCTAACTTCCTCCCAATTACTCAGACTCAATACACAACAAAGGCCATTCTAATACTACCCAGGAACCCTCTTTTTTGGTTCTGGGGGTGGACCATAACAAAAGGATTAATCTGGAGAAACCCCAGAGAGCACACACTGACCAGGTTACCTGCACCAAATGGCATTTTATGTGTGTCACATACTATCTAGCTTGGAAGTAATGCTGCCCCATACCCACCCCACTTACCAGGCTCAGAGACACAAAGGAGCCACCCCGTCCAAGGTTACAAGTCTCACTGAAGCCTGGACTCAGGAGAAACTCCACAATAAAGACCTGCCTTTCTGGATTTGGGGGTCTCTGGGGTCCTCCTCTCCANCCTCAGCAACAGGCAAGTGACCCTAACAGCCTAGCTGTGTTATCAACACATCAATGAAAATTTGACTCAGGGCCTACCTACTACTACAGGGCTAACACCATGCAAGGGGAAATGAGAATGTCACCACACGCCATCCACATAGGGCTCTCAAGTGTTGGTGGCCTATGGACTATGCATGGCTTTAGTTTATTTCCATTCTACAGCCTCCTTGATGCCAGGCTGGCCTGGACTCATTCACAGCTCCATTGCATCCTGATGATGGCCTAAGGGGCAGCNGGCACTGACCCCTCAGATGACAAGCCCAATCCTGAAACAAGCCTGCTCTTGGCAGCAGGTGCAAGCAGAGCTGTCCTGAACGACAGGGGTAGAGGTACAGGCTGCACTGCCTCCCTGTGTGTTCGAGCACCCTCAGGGAGAGCTAAACTGACCCTCAGAGGTAAACAGATTCCCAACAGAGCACCAGAAAGAAGNCATCGGCCCACTGCACAGCATCACATGTGTAGTTGAATGGGTGTGTGTAGCTCAGTGGGAATTCTCCATCACACATGTGGTGATCAGGGACCTGGAGTCCAGGGGTAGCCCTTCAACAGCAGGTAGCAAGGGTCAGCTGAGGGACAAGGGATGGCTCCTGGGACANCTGNTTACTGAGAGGCTGTGAGAAGACTTGGAGGTGACAGGGGATGACAGACAGTAAAGAGTTCTGCAGGACACTTTATGCTTTAAGAGCAAACATTGCTGAAAGCCCCAATGTCATGCTTAATCTATGATGTGTGACAGGACGGACAACCCAATAAAAATGGGTAACAGGAAGAGACAGAAAGAGACAGAAAGTGGCCAAGAAGCACATGGAAGAAAACTCAGCATCCTCGAGTCATAAGGACAAGTCAAAGTCCTCTGCTCTCCTGGTGAGCAGAGCCTGAGTTGCCNTAACCCTGCTGTGAGGCAGAAAGACTCCTGGTCCACCACAGCATTGGGAGCAGAAAGAAACTGAGTCCAGGTCAGGGTGCTTTTGGGGGCGGTGTTTTACCATTAATGGCCCACCTCTAGGGCAGTGGTGGATGCCACCTTGAGACCCCCCTACCAAGGACAGCACAGTTACACAAGGCAGCTTTGACATCTGTGGCTGACAATCCGCGGTCCTACGGCAGCCCGCCAGCACCCTCGTGTGGCTTGTCTATGCCAATTCAGGCAAAGACTTCCTGCTCCCCTAGGAGCGAAGTAAGAACAAGACACATCCTCCAGAGAGCAGCAGTGTCTGGGGCCCTGGCCAGGGCCTGGGTTCTCTCAGCTCCCTGCCTAAAGTTCAAGCCAATGACAAGCATCCACCGAAAAGGCAGCACGAACCCCAGACCCANTGAGGAACAGGGTACAGGGCTCTCTACTTTGGATGTGAGTTCTCAGAAATGGCAGCTCTGCTCCTAGCCAGCAGAGGTCAGGATCCTGCCAGGGGCAGCAGTAGCACTCATGTCTGAGAAGCTGCCTGGGAAAAAGGCAGCTGATACTTGGCACTAACATGAAGTAGGGCCCTGGAGACTGAGCTGTTAGGGGTGGTGAGCTGGGTAAGGACAGGCCACCCTAATGACAGCATGGCACCCTATGGAACACCTCACAGCTCCACCTGGCAAGTGGGACTGTGGCATATTTCTCTCCAGCTCCCTAAAGAACTCAGCCCTACCATGGCAGACCCACAGCCACAGCCTCCAAGCTCCAAAAAGGTATGTTGTGGCTGTCATGCTGTCCGGTATCCTCTGTGACAGAGACANAAGTCTGGACTGTGAACTGGAGAGAGCAGGAGCCCAGCTGGCCACCCAGAACCCACACCTCAGTCTGTGAATCTGGGAGTGCCGAGAGGCCCGTGTGGCAGCCGCAACTAACACTGACCACTCTTTTCCTAAGCCCCACTGACCAAGGCCACCTAATGAGGCCCCAAAATGAGCATCCCCATGGCCTGCTGTCATCACAGACCCCTGGGTCAACAATCCAGAACAGCTTCCACCATCCTGGGGCATAGCAGCATCAAAGGAGATACCTTTAAACCAATCCGAAGAAACAGGAAATGCAGCACTCTGCCCCCAGCTGGACAATTAAACAATTGGCTAGAGCTCTGCACAGGAGACCTGGAAGAATCAGGCTCAGCAGCACAAGGGCAGAGCCAAGCCCCTTCCCCGAAATCATACAAACATGCCTGTTTTCAAACCCCAAAGGTCCTTCTTAGACAGCTGTGGCACAGCTGCTTCCGCTTTCCTCTCCAGGGTCCCACCAGCATGCTATACCACACATCCCAACCAGGGATGGAAGGGCACATGCCTGACTCCAAAGGCTTAGTACGAAGAAGAGGAGGTCTGTCCAACAATNTCTCTGTTGACTGAACACTGAAGGATGTTTTGTAAAATAAACATAAAGGATAACTTGATTTCTTTTCACTTTTCTGGGAGATGGCACCTTGGCCCAGGTGGTCTCGGACTCCTGGGCCTTCTGAGTAGTGGGGCTCTAGGTGTGCCCTGCTGCACCTGGCTTTGCCATCTTCTTTGATGAATTACTGAAAACTCTGCCCTTCTCTTTGTGGCTCATGCATTGGCTGCATCCTATTCCCTCAGCAGAATTGGCTGCATCCTGTTCCCTCAGCAGAGCAGTCTGCCCTTCACTACCACCTAGCAGCACCATCTGCCTGGATCACCTGAGCATCCCAGACAGTTATCCTCCTCAGACTGCTGTCCCTGCAGGCTCCAGGCCAGTCCCTCAACCCCCAGCCTGGCCAGACCCTTGGTCAGAAAACCATCTGAGCCAGAGCTTCCCAGGACCAGAGGAAGGGCAAATGGGCAGAAACCAGAGCCCAGCACAGGTTTCCCAAAGTCAAGAGCAAATCGGGGATCTGCTCCCGGGGGTAAGACAATAAANTATGCAGCAACTTATTTGGGCCCTTTTGTCTGGAAGACACTGAGGCCCGTTGACAGCAACGTTCTGGGCAGTTGTGGGGGGACATCCCTGTGTTTGGAAATACACTTGACCTCAAATGGCTCAAGGGAACAAAAATCATTGTGGTCCAAATTAAACTTGGTAATGTCCAAATAAATAAATAAATGAAATAAAAATAAAAAGCTCCAAGCCTAGCCAGCCTGGTATAGATTCCATGCACAGCATTCCTTCCTTCCTGCAACTAATGTTCACAGGAACTCAGACTGACAGGCAGAGCCCCTAGTCCCAGGGCCAAGCCTGAACAAGATTCCAGGGCATGGAGCCTCCTCACCTAGAGAGATGACAAGAGCCACATGGCCCAAGCCCTCCACAGGCCAACAGCAGCTTTCACTCTTCCTGAATTCAGGTCAGATACATGAACACATTTTTATGATAACAGCAAGACTACAACAGCTGAAACAGCCCTCCTGGCCTTCCAGACCAGACTGGTGGCCTGAACCCACCCCAGCACTGCCCTCACCCACAACAGACAAAGGACAGGCAAGGAGGGCTCAGAGACCCAGAATCAATGTTCTGGGAATGGAGCCCTAGCTCTCCAAGGAAGCTGGGCAGCAGTGCTGGTGGTGTGCTATGCTCAGTTCCCCACTCTTGGCTTCCAAACAGGGTCCCCTGGGAAACTGACTGGGAGCACCCACTGCTTGACAAGAATAAAACAAGCAGCNACCGAGGTCAACATCCTAATCTACTTTGAAGTTGTGCAAATAAGGGTGTGTCATGGTACTGCCACTGGTGATGGTACCACGTCACTGTGGCTACAGTGACTCCAAGAGTCAGGGAAGCTGGAGTCAGTGGTGCTCGTTAGAGGCTGTTGGTGTTGCTGACTTGTCTGTCACTTCAAGAGTCCCTTCTGACTCTGTCCTTACCAACACACTCAACTCCAAGTTTTTCCCTCAATGGCACTGACAGGTAACACTGAAGCNTATGGTCAGGCTGTACAAAACGTCCTTCCTTNGCAGGGTTCCCTTCAATGGAGAGATGAGCCAGGAGAGAGGGTTCAGTGACCCACACCTGTCATGTCACCCTGGTGACACTCTTCATGTCACCATTCCTGCAGTTGATGACAGTAACCTCTGCTCCAAACAGTTCCATACAAGCTCATTACAGCACAGCTCACAAGCAGCTTAAAGGACCTAGCAAGGCTCTGGCCCAGGGAGCACCAGAATAAACAGCTCTACCGCCCAANACAGTGCCTTCCCTTCCAAGAAGTTTTCAGGTTCCCGCTTTACAGCAGTCTTATGAACAACACTGTGCTCAGTCCCAACAGTAAGCCACCATGGAACACTCAATCCCAAGTTTATTCCTCAATGCCATTGACAGATAGCAACACCAAAGCATGTAGTCAGCCTGTATGAAACTTCCTCCCTAATTTTAGCCCCAGAGGTTCAAGTCAAACAGAACAGTCAGAAAAGCACTTGTAGAAAACCATACCAGAGCCGGGCGGTGGTGGCACACGCCTTTAATCC
>LZPO01035009.1:7174-20059 GCA_001675575.1 Neotoma lepida | reverse complement strand
AAAGAAAAGAAAAGAAAAGAAAGAAAGAAAAATACTGTGCTGTGCACCAAACCTCCAGTGAGTTCTGAGGTCTGTGTCCCAGTTAGTGCTGGGAAAATGCTGAAGGTTCTAACTCTTTCACAGTTTGGAGGGTTCCCATCTCATCTGGAGTCTGCCACACTCAGGACCTGGAGAAGCTGTATAAAAAGGGAAGGGGTGGATGTTCCAGTCACTGCTCCCATTGAAGCACAGACATTGCAGCCTTTGGCTATATGTGACCTCTGAGAGGATACTGAGCTGTGAAACCCTCAGAGGGATGCCAAGACTGGGGCCACAGAAGGTTCTATGGAGAAGTGCAGAAGAATCACCACATCACCTTGGAGCATCAGTGTCTCTAAAGATGGGCAGCAGNGTCCCAGACACTGTCCAGACCTGTGGCTTTCATCCTGTGAGGATATAGAAAGATACTCCCCAGATGGAAACAGTCAGGAGGGCCAGGACCCTCAGCTCCTCCCTTCTTCACAGTCTTCTAGAATGCACTGAGAAACTGATGCCCTATGCACAGTGCCCACAGGAGCCCTGGGTGGCCCAGGACAACCTGGGATATGGGTTCTACTAAAGAGGCCATTTGTGGACATGGTGTGGCTTCCACAGAAGGCAACCAAGCCCCCACGATGAAAAGTATGTGAGGTCTTCCCAGAGGCCCCAGTACAAAGGCAAGGGGACCAGTCCCAGTGTCCCTCTCCACTGTGGCACACAAGGAAAATGGCCTCACTTCTGATTGCTCCAAACCAGGTCAGTAGTCCAATCTCAGGCAGTACTTTGAGAAAATGTATCCCTGAAGACAAAAAGTGAATACCCTATCCCTACTCTAGCTAAACAGTGAGGCTGGGCTACACTGGGCAGCCCGCCTGAAATCAAGGCTCCATCCTGTGAACACAGAACAACAGTATGAGCATGGTTATACCAAAGGATCTGATTCTATTCAACCTTAGATTTAATTAGGGCTATTTCACTGCACCCAGCCACAGTGACAACCCAGCTGGGGACCTCCACCCTCCTCCCAGACAAAAGCAAGAGGAAACAATATTTGAAATGCAATTTCCCAGCTTTTTTAGAACAAAAGTGAGAACTCAATGACCCCTTCCTCAGAAGTCACTTGGCCCAAAGTCACACAGCAAGGTGATGTCCTCCAAGGCGGCTATAGTGACCAACTTCCTANACTTCTATCAGCTCACTAGCTTCCCTTCTAACAGACTCAGGCAAGAGCCCACTCCTGGGACACAGGGGCTCAGTGCTAGGACAGCATGCCAAAGTGCAGAGTAAACTCTCTCCTCATAAATTCAGGGTGGACACCTTTGACAAAGCTCACTGAACTGTACAGAGTGGGTGTGTTTTTATTTAATGTAACTTTACTGCATTTATTTCTGCCTGTGTAGAGGTCAGGGGACAATGAGCAGTTGTCTCTCCTTCCACCATGTGGAAGAGACTGAACGCAGCGTTGCTCTTTTACTCACTGAGCCATCTTGCTGACCCATCAATAAATTGATTTTAATACTAGTTAGTAAAAACGCAGGTCATTTCGAATAGTAAACAAAAAGCCAAAGGCAAAGAACTTTGCCACCAACTCTCTGGATCCTTTCGCCCTGGCTTCTGCAGGCAACCTTGATGAGAACTCTAAAACCTTTGTATGTACACAAGGGACTTGGAAGTGGCCAGAAGGAAAAAAAACTACAGACACTTAGCCTGTAGTGAGGAGACCTTTTTTTTTTNATTTCCTCTGAAAATTCATCTTCTCAAGTATGTATGGGATAGTCATGGTGGGGCATGCCTTTAATCCCAGAACTTGGGTGGCAGAGGCACAGGGATCTCGGAGTTTGAAGCCAACTTGATCTACAAAGTGAGCTCCGGGACAGCCAGCGCTCCATGGTGAAATCCTGTCTCAAAAACCTCATGTATGTATGGTTTCAACAATCGTTAAAATTAATTTCAACTTCCTCAGCAGAATGCAAATGAAAATGAGAGGAAGTGGGCCCAAGAAGGGCTAAAAAAAGACTCCACCTAAGTATTACGGCAAAAGTGACTTCCTACCTAAGAAGACCCAAGCCACANAAGAAGTCAGGGAGAAGCTGAGTGGTAGTGGCCCATGCCTTTGATGCCAGCACTCAGGAGGCAAAGGCAGATGGATCTCTGTGAGTTTAAGGTCAGCCTGGTCTACCGAGCAGGGTCCACGACAGCCAGGAAACCCTGTCTCTAAATAAATAACAGTAACAAAAACAAGTCAGGGAGAAAGGATAGCAGAAGGCTCTCCCCACAGGCAAGCCTGAGGTTTTACTAACCCACTTTATTAATTTCTCACCCTGGTACTCCACTCCACACACTAGATAGGAAAGGCGCGGGGTGGGGTGGGGAGGAATATCCGGGAACTATGCCCCGAGAAAAGCCCCAGGGTGTATCAGACAAAGGTAAGCTCACATTAAATGAAAGAGCAGATCTGGACATTATATTTGACTCTCTGCTCCAGCCCTGCCAATCTTCCTAGAAATGACGAGTCCTGCTACTCAACTACCATCGAAGAATAAGCGCCTGTTCTTCCAGAGGTCTTTCAGGGGAANAAGACAGTTCCACGCTGCCACTTGAAAACCCCAAGAACAAAGCCATCTCTCCAGCAGCGCTCTCAGGTAGGAAAGTCCTGAACTTACCAGAAGAGTATCCGTAAAATATTGGCCACCAGTAACACCAGGCACACGTGGGTGGAGAAACCGTCGGCGTTCTGAGTCCTCCGGATGTCCCTGTACTGGGGGATGTATGGCACCACCCCTCCGAAGACCATGGCCCCGGCGGCCACCCAGGAAACCAGCTGGTGCAGCGGGACCAGAAGCCAACCCAAACCTTCCGCTTCCATCGCCAGCACCGAGGCCGCGCTGCCAGCCAGCGACGTCCACCTGGTCCAAGCTCCTTTGCGCTCCCTGAGTCCACAGGCTGGCTGTCACCTCCACATGGCCGCCACTATCCTGCGCAGTCAACCACCATCCCGACCTAGAAGGGGAAACAAGGGTAAGCACTGACAGGAGCTGGACCAAGAAGCACCTGTGCCAGACCTGAATCCAGTCTAGGCAGGGCCTGGGAGCTTTGCGCTCCGCACCCACAGTCTCCGAAGCCCAGGCTCCCAGGGGCGCGCTGCGGGGATTCCCGGCACAGTCAGGACCCGTCCTGCGTCCAGGAAAGCTGGAGATGCGCGCCTGGCCCTCTGCTGGCCTGCCAGAGACTAGGAGTACATACCCCCGGGTTAGGAGAAGGAAGGGGTGTATCGCCCCAGAGCGAAAGCCCCGGGGGTGACACCGCCCCAAAACGGGTTCAGCTAGTGGGGGGAAGGGTGAACGCGTGGCTCAGCGGGAAGCATAGCAACCTGGACCCCAAGTCCTCAGGTTCCCCAAGGAGGCTCCGCCCGACAGTGAAGAGCAACCAAAGTGAAGTAAATCCACGACCCTTACCAACCACTCCGCGCCAGTCGGTCCTTCTGTCCCTCAGTCCCAGCCAGAGGAAGCCCCGCCCCGTGACGTCACAATGGCGGTCACGCCCACTCCAAGATCCCGAGGCTACCCCACTGGGTCCTAAAGCGCGCACTTCAGGGTGGGACTGAAGTGGTGGCGGGCACTCAGCTCTGTTCTGCTGTGTGTCCTACATTAGGAAAAATTCTACAGGGAGGCGCTTTCAGGCCAAGTGACCACGTGAACCTGTCTCCAACTACCGCCGCGCCCTGGGCACAATGTAGATGTAATGCCGAGCCACTAACAGCTGTGAGGATGAGATACTGGGTGTGGAAAAAAGAGCTGTCACAGTGGCCAGATCTAAGCCGTTCTCCCCGGATCCCAGAGGTCTTTGAAAACCTCTGAACAAGCCTACGAGGGGCTGACAACCCTTACCCAGGATTGGAGCTTGGAGCTGCTCACTGACTACCGACTGTGTTGCTGGCGTCTGCACGCTGCAATTGCTAAGCCTCCTCCTCCATATGTGAGGTCAGTCCTGCTCCGGGTGCTCATTTACAGGAAAAGAACATCGGAATTCCCAAGTACGTCTCTGACTTCAGACGGACCCTGGTAGGCTGGGCAAGTTGAACCAGAAGAACTCGCTGCCCTGCCTGTCAGAAGTGACCTATGCAATGAGGCGCCAGATGAGAAGGTGACAGCAAACAATAGGAAACTTATATCAAAGTCTGCCTGGCGTCATCCTTCTGCATAGGAACGACAACATGAGCAGGGCAGCCCCCACCCCGCCCCGCCCCGCCTCCAGAACACAACTGACCCCCACCCATCTCACCAGGTATTGCCCTGTTTCCCAGCTGGTTCGTTCTGTGGGAAATCATCATAAGACTCACCTAAGATCAATTCCAAAGAAGCCCGATTGTCCAGGGGCCAAGAAAACACAGGAAGTGCTTTCCCTCCAGCAGAGCCCACAGCCCCCCAAGCCACTTCCTGAATCTACACACCAAATGCTCAACACCAGGAAGGAGCAGGAGGGAGAAGAATAAACAGAAGGAAGCCGTGTCAGGACTCAGCGAGGGGGAAGTAGGTGTTCCCATTTACCACATGCCCAACCACTCCCCCACTCCCACCCCCACCCCCGCGGATCCAAAGTCTCTGAGATTCCCTTGCCCCTCCTGACTCTCATAACACATTTAAGGGGTCACATATGGTCACCTTGCTTGTCCTGAATATCCCAGGAGCTGTGGACACACAAATGGGTGCTTACCGCTCCGCATGTGCCAGAGGTACCTCCAAGAGCCCAGATAAGTGCACACAGTCTTGCATGCTGGTCAAGTACTGCACACCATGGTGGTCTCTGGTAAGGCAAACTACCGTCTGTGGAGTTGTACNTGCTTTTTAACATCACCGTACATGGGTTCTGAGCCCTTGGTCTAGAGTATCCGTGTGCAAGAACATTCAGTTCTTCCCAGATGCTCAGCTGAATCCTCGCATTCCCAAGGAAGGAAGCCAACAGAGCAGTGCAAGGCTGAAGAATGGCCTCCAGAGATGGTTTGCCCTAATTTCTGACAGTTGTGCAAGCTATCATATGTGTGTATGGGGGGGAGGCCTTGTTTTTGCAGGTGTGATTGCATTAAGCATCTTGAGCTGGACCCACTCAAGATTGGGAACTATCCAGGGAGACTTTAACTACAATGGCATGCATCTTCACAGGAGAGAACAGATTTAGAAAGACACAGAAAAGAAAGCCAAAGAAGACGGAGCAGAGAGAGAGCTCAAAATGCAAGCTGAACTGAGCCAAAGGTAATCTATGATCCCAGTATGTGGGAGGTTACCCGTAACTCAACACTGCATTTTAAAAAAGCATACATTACAAAGATATTTCAACTGTTTTTAAAAGAAATCAAAATACACTTAAATCTGCACACTCAAATAGTTACCACCAAAAGAGTTNTTTTATAAAAATTTTAGTGATAATTTTCAATACAGAAAGAGTAGCAGGAGAGGATAGGAGGGCAGGATAGAGGAGGAGATATGGGGAGGGATAATTAACACTAAAGGCTGTCAAGGACTATTACTTTAAGGTCTGTTAGTTTTGTTTATGTTGCATTTGTCAAACTTGGTGAATCTGTGTTACTTACTGTGCCTGTCTAAAATACCTGATGGTCTAATAAAGAACTGAACAGCCAATAGCAAGACAGGAGAAAGGATAGGCAGGGCTGCCAGGCAGAGGGAATATGTATAGAAGGAGAAATCTGGGAAAAAAGAAAAGAAGTAGCCAGAGAAGAAAGAGGACATCAGGGGCCAGCCACCCGGCTACCCAGAGTAAGAATAAGATTTACAGAAGTAAGAGAACGGGAAAAGTCCAGAGGCAAAAGGTAGAAGGGATAATTTAAAGTTAAGGAAAACTGGCAAGAAATAAGCCAAGCTAAGGCCGGGCATTTATAACTAAGAATAAGCCTCCATATGTGATTTATTTGGGAGCTAGGTGGCAGGCTCCCCAAAAGAGAAAAAAGCAAAAATAACAAAAGGCCTTTTGAAAAGCCATTTGGAAATCTACTAGAGTATAGAAGCTTCCTAAAATATATACATCTATAAAAGTTTAGATGGAATTACCCTATAATGGAGGTTCAATATCCCAGCTAGACATTACTCACTACCAAATAAAACTCTACCAGGAATTTACCTTTTTGAGCTGTTGGCCACTGTGGTCCCATAGACCTCCCCTCATCCCAAACATTACAGGCTATTGCCGATACTATTGGTTACCCCCCAGAACTTGATAGTAAGATACCACATACTTAGGTCATAGCACATGAAGAAATGTGGCCGGTGGAAGCTTCATCCCTACTGGCTAGTATTCATAGTGTTATGCGCCCTGCAAGCTGCAATAAGGACCTGCAAGGCCAGACATGCACACTGGTGCAATAGTGACATGAACGGCAGAGCAGTCAAAATTCATCAATGTTCAAAAGGGAGGTTGGCCCCTCAGAATCAGTACAGGACAAACCCAGACACCAAATTCTCAGCACCAAGGAGGGCAAGGCAGGATAGGGGTGGGGCAGAAGAGGCAGCAGCAGCAAGCACATGCAGCAGTAGCAAGCACATGCAACAGCAGCAAGCACATGCAACAGCAGCAAGGACATGCAGCAGCAGCAGCAGCAGCAGCAGCAAGCAGCAAGCAAGAGAAGCAAAAGAGCAAGAGAGGGTGTTTCTTCAGGAGTGGGTTTTTAAGGAGGAAGGGAGGAGTCTGTGCTAGGGGTGAGTTGGTACTGTCTCTTATACACATCTAGATGTGTATAAGAGACAGGGAGGAGTCTGTGCTAGGGGTGAGTTGGTAAGTCCTGATTGGACATGTTAGCCAAATAGTGAATTTTGATTGTTGGACCTTGGCGTTTTGTCTCNGGAATGAGTCAGTGGCCAATTAAGGGACTAGACCCTGGGGGCTGGCTTTAGGCATGTAACAGTTTTTAGCAAGGGAAAGGAAAGGTAAAAGGGTAAAACCTGTATGCAGTGTTTGCCACACTGGGGCCTGTGAGAGCCCTTCACTGTTGTATTAGGGAAGACATCAGAGCACTTCCCCTTTGCAGTAGTTTGACCAGGAGCAGCCCAGATTTGAATTCTCTCCTTCTCTCCCTATGTCTTCCATCTCTCTCCTGTCTGCAGTTATAGGAATCTGAATGTGCCAGCATGAATGCTGTCTTGTGAATCTGTCTGTCTGTGTCTCTGTGTAACAAAGGGCTTTTGCTGTTTCTAATGCATAGAAAGAATTATATGGGAAAGGAATGAGAGATACTTTACAGAAATATTTGGTTTTACTTTTTATTTTGTGTGTGTTTACATAAAAAAATTTTCCTGTGTGTATGTCTATGAATCATGCATGTGCAGTACCTGAGGAGTCCAGACAAAGGTATTGGATCCCCTTGAAACTGGAAGTTACAGACAGCTATGAGCCACCATGTAGGTGCTGCGAATTGAACCTGGGTCCTCTGGAAGAGCAATCAGTGCTCTTAACCACTTATTAGAAGTCTTTAACAGGGTTTTACTACTGACTCCAACTGACCCAGATAACAATCTGTATGCTGTTTCCAGCATTTATGGATATTTATCATATTAGGTTGCTTTCAACTTATTACTGTTTTCAGCATTTATTACTATAGCACATGTATATACACACATGCATTATTCTGGGTAAAGGACATGAAGGATGTAATTTAAAATTAAAGCTGGGTGNGGTGGCACACGCCTTTAATCCCAGCACTGAGGAGGCAGAGGCAGGTGGTTCTCTGTGACTTCAAGGCCAGCCTGGTCTAGATGGTGAGATCCAGGATATCCAGAGCTACATAAAGAGACCCTGTCTTGAAAAAGCAAAAAAANCAAAAAAAGATTAAAGCTATTTTTCAGCTTAGATTACATGATTACATGAGNAATCCAAGGTAAGTGAGGTTGGTTGTTACAGTGTCCTCTTAAAGNNAGGTGTGGTGGTTTGAATAAAATGGCCCCCACAGGCTCATAGGGAGTGGCACTATTAGGAGGTGTGGCCTTGTTGGAGTAGGTGTGCCCTGGTTGGAGGAAGTGTGTCACTAGGGGTTGGGCTTTGAAATCTCAGAAGCTCAAGCCTGACCAGTGTGTCACAGTCTCTTCCTGCTGCCTGCAAATCCAGATGTAGAACACTCAGCTACCTCTCCAGCACTATGTCTGCCTGTGTGCCAGCATGATGATAATGAACTAAACCTNTGAACTGTAGGACAGCCCANATAAAATGTTTTCCTTTATAAGAGTTGCTGTGGTCAGGGTGTCTCTTCACAGCAATAGAAACCCTAACTAAGACAACANGTTAAACTGGCTGAGTACACAGTAGACTAGCAGTCTTAAATGTTTAATGACCTCAAGGTCATTATCTAGCCCAGGCTGGCCTCCAAGTCACAGAGATCCACCTGCTTCTGCCTCCTAAGTGCTGAGATTAAAGGTGTGTGCCACCACACCCAGCTTTAATATTTTTATTAACTTGTCTGTGAGGTCCTGCAAAAGTTCCAATCTTTTAGAATGTAAGAGATATTTTCATAATGTGTTGACACAGTAGCCAACCACTTTTTGATTGGATTTAAGGCCCGCTCTATGAGATGGAACTCATACCTAATACTGTTAATGAGGCCAAGAATCTGAGACTAGACAGGTCATGAGACCTAGGGGAGAGTCTACTACTATTATTCTGCTAAATTTACTGTGGTTCTCAATCTGTGGTCGTGACCCCTTTAGAGGTTGAATGACCNTTTCACAGGGGTTGCCTAAGAGCACAGGAAAATCTAGATATTTACATTATGCAATATTACATTACATTATGCAATTCATAACAGTAGCAAGATTACAGTTATGAAGTAGCAATAAAAATTTTATGCTTGGGGTCATCAAAACATGAGAAACTATATTAAGGGGTCACAGCATTAGGAATGNTGAGAGCTTTAGCACAGAGCATTGTGCTAAAAGAACACAGTATAAAATGATTCCTAATGACATATTGCTCTAACCGTAGGTCGGCACATTTCTCAATACTCATTAGAGGAACTTCTAGCAGTAGATGCCAATTTACATAGAAACTNNGCAATTGGTCAACANACAGAGAATACAGGAATTTGGAATGTTCCGCCCCAAATGCATTGTCCACATCCTACCCCTCCCCTCAAGGCTCAGGGATGTATGTGGAAGAAGGTGTGGAAAGATAGTAAGGACTAGATGTGGCCATGCATAAGACTTGCATAAACCCAAGCCAGACAAAATCCCAGAAGAGAGAGGGGAAGTGGACACAANGTCCCACCCCTTGCCAAGGAGGTCTTGCCACTTGACAGTGACTGGGTGAGGAGAAGTCAGCTTCCCTCAGTGGAGTGACACTGGNACATTGACCACATTCCATGAACTGGACTCCATCAGTTCCTTCCTTCCTTCCTCCCTCCCTCTCTCTCCCCTCTTCTCTCCCTCCTTCCCTCCCTCCCTTCTTTCCTTTCATTTGAGAGAGAGAGAGAGAGAGAGAGAGAGAGAGAGAGAGACCCTGAAACTGGGTGGGTAAGGAGGTAGGAGAGGATCTGGTAGGAGTTGGGGAGGAGAATGAAGTGATCAAATTATAGTGCATAAAATTCTTAAAGAATTAACAAAAAAACAGTTTTAAGGTTGCATGAGCATCCCTTGAACATGTCAGCAACAGGGTAGCTATACATGGGTGCGAATGAACATCCAGTTGCCCACAGGCAGCTGCTAACCTATTACNGGGCCCTAGAACCAGAACCCTTCATTGCTGAGGTCCAGAAGGCAGGATAGCAGCTGCATGTGCCAGCAGGTACCCCTCCCCCAGCTTCTTCCTCCGGCCTTGGTTGTACTATAAAGCACTTACCTATCCAGACAAAATGCATTTTCTAATTTAGAATTAGTTCCACATTATTATTCTGTGCAGTGGTTTGCATCTTTGATTGCATGAGTAGGAACTTCAGTCTTAGATTGTTTTCTTGAGAACTGCAGGATCTACATGACTTGGGGTGACAGCAGGATAGCAGAGAGGGGTCTCAGTGAGGGTCCAGCGCTGATGGTGCAGCAAAAGCTGTATTTACTCCTCTTTGTTCTTACCAGGTAGGTGACTGTCCAGCAGAAGAATGTGAGATCCCTCTAGATGTACCCTCTTATGGAGTATCCTCAGCTCTGTCTTACAGAGCAGGTAAGTACTGGGTACCTCTAATTCACCCTCTTGAGTCCTCCCTTCTCCACTGGTGCAGTTTTCTAGTTGCATTTGTCCTAAGCCAAGCAAGTGGGAAAGCAAGATTTTTAANGAACAACAGGTGGGGCCAGGCGGAAAGACAGCCAGAACCCCAGCCCAGTGCCATGCCAGGTGGGCACCACTATAATAAGCAAGCATGCAGTGGAGAGATGGAAGAGGAGAAGCAGCGCAGTCCATGTTCTGTGGAGAGAGGCAGAACTGGAGGTGCAGTGGCGGTGAGGAACAGGCTGATAGAGCCTGCAATGGCACCGAGGAACAGGCTGATAGAGCCTCCTCTCCCACTTATAAGCCCCACCTGCATGGTTCCAGCTTCTGTCCTGGCCCAATACGAGGAGGCTCCACTCTGTGCTCACAACCAGGCCTCTGCGTTTGGCTCTGCATGTGGCTCTGCATGTGGCTCTGCAGTGATGGGGGCGGGGGGGAGGTTGAGAGCTGCACCAGGATGTTGTAGAATATTATTTTAAAGTGTGTTACTTTTGTTTATGTTGCTTTTGTTTAACTCTGTGAAGCTGTGTTACTGTGCCTGTCTAAAACACCTGATGGTCCAATCAAGAGCCAATAGCAAGGCAGGAGAAAGGATAGGCAGGGCCGGCAGGCAGAGAGAATAAATAGGAGAAATCTGGAGAAGAGGTAGAAGGAAGAAGTAACCAGAAAAAGAGAGGAGGACATCAGGGGTCAGCCACCCAGCTACACAGCAAGCCACAGAGTAAGAAATAATGAAAGGTATACAGGAATAGAGAAAGATAAAAGCCCAGAGGCAAAAGATAGATGGGATAATTTAAGTTAAGGAAAGCTGGCTAGAAACAAGCCAAGCTAAGGCTGGTCATTTATAATTAAGAATAAGCCTCCGTGTGTGATTTATTTGGGAGCTGGGTGGTGGGCCCCCTCAAAAGAGCAAAAACAACACCACTGAGATGCATTGCTTTAACCCCATGTCTTGATCTTGACCCTAAGAACTGTCTCCCTTCCATCCCAACCCCATCAAAGGACATTGCCACTCTCTGCAACGGTTCCACTTCTGGAATGTTCCTCTGAAATACTTCATGGTCTCATAGTTGGTTCTTTCTGCTTGTGACTCCTGTATGTCCCATTTTCAGATTAGAGAGGGATCGTGGACACTCCCCAGGGGGTGCTCTTACTCCTGTCTTGGGGAGTCTCTTAGGCTTCCTAAGGGGTAGGCCCAAGTTTTCTCCAACAGAATCCCTGAAACAGGCTTGTCTACCTGACCACCTGAGTCTCTGGAAGGGCCTGGGGGGTCTTTGCCTTCGTAACCTACTGGACTATGCTTTATGTAAATGCCACTTGGCTCTGCTCTGGCTGGTCTGGACACAGAGCTGAAATATCCAGTGAGCCAGACATGGGTGTAAGATGGATTTTCTAAGTGGTCTGTTAAATAAAAATGCAGGGCCAGAAACTGGGTGAAAATCTGACAGAGATCAAAGGAATTAGAAACAGCCGCCAGCCTCACCTTAACAATGCAGCTGCTTCCAAAAGAGAGTGTGACTTCCTATACCTCCACGTCTATATCCCTTTCTGTTCTGTTCTCCCATTGCCTCTCTCAGCCTAGCTACATCACTTCCTGCCTGTCTNTATAGACCTCCAGAATTCTATGGTTGATGNTGGGATTAAAGGCGTGTGTCTCCATGCTGACTTTGTTCCTAGTGTGACCTGGAACTCACAGAGATCCAAACAGACCTGCCTGCTAGATGATAGGATTAAGGGCATGTGCTCACATTACAAGGCTAGCAGCTGACCTTATTCCTCTGATCTTCAGATAAATTTTTTGGGGGAGACATAGATAAAATANCACCACACATGGGAACCTCCTGGGAGACCTTGCTGGTGGGGATAGCCTCTGCTAGTCTGGATCTGGTCCTAGGCATCTGTGATCCAGGCTCTGCTTGCTGATTGCTATGGTTATGNTGTCTGAAATGTGAAAAGCTAAATGTGTCGAGGATATGTGCATCCATTAGCTTGAGCCACACCGAGGCTCTGTCACTGCTTGGATTGAACCGAATCTGGCTTCATGGGGTCTACCAGTTCTCTGATGCCTGAGGCTGGCTATGCTGGCAGGGGATGTCAGAAACATCGTTCTATGAACTGAGAAGACCCAAGGGAGTGAGGACACTATCGTGAAACAGCCTCATGTCTTTAAGGTAACTGGAAGACCATTTGTTCTGGGCTGTGATAGACTGAAGCCAGGCCAGCCAGGTGAAGCTGGCCCTGCCAAAGCCTTGGTCTTGTCTCTCCAGAAATATTTCCTTTTCTTCCTTAAAGTGGCTCTAGTGAGTCCTGGNCTTTGAATCTCTAGCAGCTTCCAATAGAACTCCCTGGATTAGACTCTAGGTCCCCAGATCTCCGTACAGCTGTCTGCAAGGAGAAGTCAGCTGCTGCTGCTGCACAGGCTGACTCAGGCACTTAGACTGACTGGGAGCCATGTAGTGCCAACTCTCACACCCCTCCCTACTTGTCTTAGTTAGGGTTTCTATTGCTGTGAAGTGACATCGTAACCATGGCCTCTTTTATAAAGGAAAACACTTAATTGAGGTGGCTCATTTGCAGTTCAGAGACTTAGTCCATTATCATCATGGCAGGAAGCATGGCAGCATGCAGACAGATATGGTGCTGGAGAAGGAGCTGAGAGTTCTTACATCTTGA
>LZPO01035008.1:111082-140349 GCA_001675575.1 Neotoma lepida | reverse complement strand
CATAATGCAGAGATCCCAGCCCAACTCCTACTACAGAAAACCTAGTATCTCCTCTCTAACCAATGGATGCAGTAGAGAGAACCTTGGGATCCCTCTTAAGGACTATATCCCTCATCAGAATAGAAGGAATTATAGGAGATTGATTGATCAACTACTGTTCCCCAAAAAGATTTTTGGCACCACAGATATCAGAAAATAATTGTGAAAGAAGAACACATAGACAAAGCCCAGGTTGGACAAAGCTAAGAAAGATGTGCATTGTGCAAATGTCCCATAAAACGTTATGCATCTTGTAACCTGATGCGCACTAGCCCACTTGCACTCTCAGCGATGCATTTACCTTTCTTAATAAATGTTCTATACTCTTCTTAACCACTCATTCTTGGTCCAGTTGTTTGCATGTCCCCCAAGAACCTGGACACTTGGGCAAGTGGACTATGTCACAGATCCACCTACAATACTGTTGTAGTCTGTTGTCAGAAGTGCTTTTTCTACACTAAGTAAGTTGCCCTTATGAAGAATCTAAACCCCACCCTACCCCATTGGTGAGGATCGTTCAGCTGGAACTCACATTCTATGCTAGTGAGAGTGCAAAATATTAGCCATGTTAGAAATCAGTGTCCTAATCTCTTACAAAGTTTATAAAACACCATGACTCCCAAATTTCATTTTTAAATATTGATATAGAAATAATGAAGTTCAAGTTTATACAGATCTTATCATAACAACCAGGACCTAGAAACAATCCAGGTGTGTGGATCAACAGTCTGAGATCTGTCTATAAAGTAGAATATAGGGAACTTGATAAGCCATGTTTTGTCAATATCCATGGGAGGCCTGCCTTTTTCTGAGTAGAAACAGAGGAGGGAAGGAGAGGGGGCAGGGATGAAAGGAGGGAGGGGAAACTGCAGTCAGGGTATAAAATTAATTAATCAATTAATTAATTAATTAATTACAAAAGCAGAATGTAGGGGAAGAAAAGACCTATTGACACACAGAAACATCCAGGCAAATCTCAAGAGCATCATGCCAAAAAAATAGGCCAGAATTTAAGAACCACATGCAAGTATCATTTTATTTATATGAAATCTTAGACAAAACAAAAGTACACTGACAGAAAGCCAGTGATTTCCAGTGACAGTGACAGAAAGGTTGATGATTTCCAGGCACCAGGGAAGGGGTTACCTGCAAAGGAATACAAAATAACTTGGAGGATAATAGGTATTTTCTATTAATGTAGGTTTCCTAGTTTGCTTCTCTGTTACTGTGGTAAATATCATGACCAGAAGCACTGGGGAGAGGAGAGTTTATTTCATTTACAAGATATAATCCATAACCAAGGGAATCCAGGGCAGGAGCCTAGTGCTAGAATTCAAAGTGGGAACCTGGAGCTGGGAACTGAAGCAGGGACCACAGACTACCCACAGCAGACTGGGCCCTCCTACATCAATTATCAATTAAGAAAATGCCCCAAAGACATGGCCATAGGCTGGCCTGATGGAGACGGTATCCCATTGGAGATTATCTAGTCCTAGGAATGTCTAGCTTTGTGTCAAGTTGGCAAAACTGACAGTATCATGGTATTTGTCACCCAATTACATACATATGCCAAACTACATTAAATTGTGATTTAGTGAATTGTTTTACAAAGATGAAGTTTAAAATTCAAAGACAGTAGGGCTGGAGAGATGGCTCAGCATTAAGAGCACTTGCTGCCTTTGTAAACGACCAGGTTCAGTTCCCAGAATCCACACTGGGACTCTCACAACACCTGTAACTACTGGCCAAGGATTCAGTACCCTCTTCTGACATCTTTAGGCACCTGCATGCATGTAGTGCATATACATTAATGCAGGCACACAATCTATAAGTAAATAAAAATTAAATCTACTTTAAAAAGCTAAAGACAACAATATATTGCTAGTACATCTACATGTTTCACTATATGTACCAGATTCTTGACTCTAAGTTCTTGTAAAAAAGAGAAAATAAGAGAGAATTTCTTGGCCTACTTCAGTAGTTCTGTTTGCAGCCTTCACAGCAAGCTTACCATGTCCAGCTCCTTAACCTTATAACAATGAGACCCTGTACTTCATTCTTTTCCATTGGANCCCATTTATACAATTATAGCCACATGCAATAAAGGTCACCTTTTGGCATTATCTCTATATTTAGTATTGTATTCACTGTCATTATCATCCCTGTGATTTTAAATCAGCAAACCACTGTCTTCTTCCTGCCAGAGCTTTCCACTGATACATTATTTTCTAAGATTGACAGCATTTTTCTCTTAAGTATCCAGGCAGATATTTATTTGCCTATTAAAAATAGAATACCTTAATAATCAGTGTATACTTTTAACATGCCATTTCAGATAATTCTATAAATGCAGGGAAAAGATGATTTTTAAACCTGAAAAATATAAAACCAGAGGTGGATTTGATAACAAAAGAATGGCATTCAATCTCTCTCAAAGCAGTGACTTAATGGTTTAAAATCATCCCAATGGTGGTTCTAGTTAGTCCCACTTTCACTTTATTCCTAGTCTCTGCCATCCATTAACTTGGTGGCTGAAGGTACTCAGAGCTGTGGTACTGAGAAGGACAACTGGGGATGTTGGGTGGGTAAGGATAGCAGGGCGCTTGTGGTCCAGAGTCTTCCTGAGCCGGGACAGTGAAATTAGCGAGCAGCATCTCACAGCCACAGACATCAAGTTCATGATAAGCCCTGAGGCCCCTATGCGCTCCCTGCTTCTCAGGATTTTACCACAACTGATGTTTGAGAAAGTGCTTGGTGCCATGGGAAGGAAGATATTAATATCATTTTGCAGATGAAGTAACTGAGGCTCAGTAAAGTCACACCCCAGAAAAGTGGTTCAGTAACATCTTCAGCTGGTTCTTTCCTCTGTCCAGTGAGAATTTATGAGTTAGGAGGGAGACTGTGAGCATTTCTCACTCAATAGCTTGCAATGTGTTGATAGTCCTCTGCCCTCAAGGCGGCTGGCTGGAACTGTATGACAAGATGGCCTACTTAGGCCATTCTCAGCAGTGAGCAAGCTCTAATCTTATCTCTGTGTGCAATGTGTTGTGAAAACTGCCTAGAGGCATCAATACCATTTGGGGTGGTTTATTCCTCTTCTCACGCTAGTCCTCCATTTCAAATGAGTGGATTCAGACCTTAAACCAGTGGGATTTAGGAAACTCAAAACCTCTGAGACCCTCTCAGAGTGCTGATGGAATCAGCCCTCTTATGGGTAATCCTCGCCGGAGCCATAAGTATTAGTTAGACCAGAGAGGTCACAGGAGGGCAGACTCCGTATGCTTTCAATCCCCTGTGTGTTCTTCCCTGATGCCCCCACAGCCTCCACATATCAGCACATCCCCCAGACCACCACACTGAGTGCAATCTTCTGATTTCTCCACATCAACTGTAACCGTGTAACAGCAAAGAGGCATTCACTATTATCCCTGCTTGGTCAGTATAGTATCCAAACCATTCCTAACTTGACTTTGAATTTGCTCCTATCTTCCTGGGACACTTCTTCAAGTCTGAGTAAGGTTTTGTTTTGTTGTTTTGTGTGTGCCTGCATGCAAGCATGTGTGAGTGCATGCCTGTGTGTGTAAAGAGGCCAGGTATCTCTCCCTGTCCCCCATTTAAAAACCCTCCAATGGTCAAAAACACTCTAAATCTTGATTATGAGTATCATTTAACCATATATTTTCTCCAAAGTCCTAAAAATCCATAGACAATAGAGCTAGATTTTGCTATATGTAAATTATGCTTCAATAAATCTGACTTAAAGTTTTAAAAGTTAAGTGGTTTTCCACTTTGAAAAGCCATGTCCTTCTCCACGGATGAAGTAGCTATGAGGCAAGATCCCACAGGAAATTGATGTCACATTCAAATTAGGAAGACTGATCAGTGGTTCACTGAGCTCTCCTCAGAAGCCTGAGCAAGCAGTCCTGATGACACGGGTGTAGCAGAGTCCTAGAGCTCATAGCAGCAGGGCAGGGTGAAGGTAGACCACAGTCCTGGAAGGAAGGGGTGGCTACTGTGAACACTGTCAGAATCCAACAAATTGGTTTTATCAGGGCTATCCTTAATCAGTTTTTTGTTGCCAATAACAATACCAGAAACTGAGTCAGTCATAAAGAAAGGCTTATTGTGACTCATGATCCTGACCTAAGCATCAGATGCATGAGACAGACAAACTGGCTTTTGTGGATCCACCCTAAAGATGACCCACTAATCTATTAATTGCACAAATTAACTAATCTACTCTTGAGAGAGAAACCCTAATTGCTTCTCAAAGTCCCAGCAGCCCTTCCCTCTTAATGTCTCACAATGAGAATTAAATTTCAAAATAAATTGTGGAGAGGACAAGCCATACTCATCATAGCAATCTCAACCAAGTAAAGAACAGCAACAAAGCCAGAAAGTCAGGAGCAGATCTCCTGCAAGCATGCTGGATAACAAGAGCTATCCCATAAGTCTTTGCCAGATAAACATTTGTCACAAAGAGCACAACAACCTTCCACAGGGAACACTTCTACAAGGATGCCTGTCCAAATTTGGACTGTCTCCATGCTTGCTGTTGATCTTGAAGCCAAAATTATTATTTCNAAATGACTATACACTGGCCCTTGCTTAACCTTCTTGAATATGCACACAGTTCAAGATGGTGTGTGCATTCTCTTTGAAATGCTATTGTCAGATGGACATCAGTCTTCAGAGAATCTGTGCTTTTATTTAGTTAGGTTGACATCATCATTGTCTAACAACAAATGAAAGACTATGTGAAGCTAAGACTTTTAGTTAAACACCCAGACCCTTGTCTCCTGCTAGGGCATCTGACTGGCTGTCCCAAAGAGAAAACAGAATACAACAAGCTCACCCTGGGCCTAGAACAGGGGGAGAGTTCGGCAAGCATTCTACCTCTGAACAATATTCCGCAGCTCTTTTTATCAGACCAAGTCTCACTAAATTGTCCAGGCTGATCTTGAACTTTCATTCCCACTGCCTTCTCTCCCTTAGCCTTCTAAAGACCTAGGGTTATGAGCCTGCATGTCTGTCTTAGTTGTGGTTTTTATTGCTATGAAGAGACACCATGACCATGGCAACTCTTAAAAAGAAAAACATTTCATTGGGACTGGTTTACAGTTCAAAGGGTTAGTCCATTATCACCATGGTGGGAAACATGAGGACATACAGGCAGACATGATGCTGAGGAGTAGCTTAGAGTTCTACATCCAGATCTTCAGGCAACAGGAAGAGAGAGACACTGGGCCTGAATTGAGCATTTAAAACCCCAAAGCCCATCCCCNCCAGTGACACACTTCCTCGAACAAGGCCACACATCCTAATAGTGCTACTCTCTGTGGGCCTATGGGGTCCATTTTCATTCAAACCACCACAATGTCCAAGCCCAGCTAGGTCCTTTCTCTTATAACTTTCTCTACACCTAAAGTTCTCTGTACAGATATTTATAGTGAGGTCTGTTTCTTAAGTATTTGGACTGACCTTAATATCACGCAAAGTAAAACCTATCCCAACTTCTCCTTACCACTCACGATCTCTGAAATCATATTGTTTTTTTATCTGGTGTTCGGCAGATAAAACTGCCTGTCACTCTAGTTCCAGAGAACCTTACTACCTCTTCAGACCTCTGAGGATACTGGCATGCATATATGCTCGTGCGCACGCACACACACACACACACACACACACACACATTCATAAATAAAAAGAATAAATAGATAATATAATATTTTAAAATACTTATAGCTAATATATACAATAAGATATTTTAAGACATATATATGTATAGTAAGTTGATGACTACAGTCATGCTAATTAACATCTGTCTCCTCACATAAATTCTCTGGACAAGAATTCAGTATAAACTACACTTTTAACTATAACATCATGCCACACACTAAAAATGTAGACTTACTCACCCTAGGAACTTGAAACTTAGTACCTGTGGTTGTTTGAATAGATATGGCCCCCACAGAATCATGTGTTTGAGTGCTTGGTTCATATGGAGTAGCACTACTTGGGGTATGGCCTTGTTGTTGGACTGTGGAGGCAGGCTTTGAGGTCTTTTTTTTTAATTTTTTTGTTTGTTTGGTTGGTTGGTTGGTTTTTTTGTTTTGTTTTGTTTTGTTTTGTTTTCCGAGACAGGGTTTCTCTGTGTAGCTTTGGTGGCGCCTTTCCTAGAACTCACTTGGTAGCCCAGGCTGGCCTACGAACTCACAGAGATCTGCCTGCCTCTGCCTCCCAAGTACTGGGATTAAAGGCGTGTGCCACCACCACCCCGCCTTTTTTAAAATTTTTTTTTGTTTTTTTTTTTTTGGTTGGTTAGTTTTTTTTTGTTTTTGTTTTTGTTTTGCTTTGAGGTCTTATATGCTCAAGCTATACCCAGTGTGACACACAGTTGCTTCTGCTGTCTACAGATCAAGATGTAGAACTCTCAACTCNTTCTCCAGCACTATGTCTGCCTGCACACTGCCATTAAGCAATAGACTAAAATATCTGAAACTATAAGCCAGCCCCAATTAACTGTTGTTCTTTATAAGGGTTGCTGTGGCACTAGTCTCAAATATTTTACACTGGTATGGATTTTTGCATATTTATGCAAATTTAAGGTTATTTTTGTTATACTGTATATATATTTCTATTCTTGTTTAAGGTATTGTACCTATGCAGCTCATTTTAAAAGGTTATGAAAAGTTTTAATCTTTAAAAGCTATTAAAGATAATAAGTACAAGTTAATAGTCATCTATAACTATTAAACTTATAGTCATGCTAGGTATGTTTTCAAAGTCATACAGAGATATATTTTCAATAGTTCGGTGATCTTCAAACACTTAAAAGACCTACAGAATATGGCATTTAAAATGTTTTAATAACATAAGTCTTTTCTTGACAATGAGACAGGACTGCTCCTCATGGCACCAATCGACTTCAAAAAAGGATGATGGACATTGAAGAACCTCCATATGGAGTTTGCTTTCTCTATAGCAAAAGCTAGCCACTTTGACAAGAAACTGCCCTTGCCTCAACTGCTGACAGTATGCTGTACAAACTGGACCAGCAGGGCATAAAGAAAAGTGACTGCTGAACTTTGCCAAGACAGGATAGGACAGTCCTTCAAAAATTCCTGCTTCACAGAAAAGTCTGTCAGATATTCTAGGCCTGTAGGCTGAAGATGGATGCCCCAATGTTGCTGAGGAACCCTGGGTGACTTTCTAGACAGCCAGGTGTTTCTGTCATTTCTTTTAGTTTTGGAAGTTGCTTGCTCTGCATTTTCTATTTACTCAAGTAATATTATATCCTTCTTGAGACTTTAATGAAGTTGAAGACTAGGTAGTTATAGTTTTAGTTTTATTTAGTTATGATAGAAGGTAAATTAGGTACAGAGCTTTGGACTCATTGAGATAGACTAAATGATGGAGTATTTTCTCCAAATATGTCAAATACAAATGAACTGGACATTGTAAACGTAATTCTTACCTGATAACTGTTCTTATTGTCTATAGTTTTATTATATTAGAGATAAAACATTTCCTTTTATTTAGACAAAAAGTGGGGAATGTGGAATAATCTCTTTGTACACTGTGCAGATTTTTCACTCAGATTGGTTTAATAAAAAACTAGACAGTTAATAGCTAGGCAAGATTTTTGGGGAGAGAGGATGCTGGGAAGAAGAAGAGCAGAAATGCAGAGAATCACCAGCCAGAGACAGAGGAAGCAGGAAAGCAGCATGGGCAGTACAGAGTAAAGGTAGTAAAGCCGCAAGGCAGAAAGCACATTAATAGAAATGGGTTAAGTTATAAGAGCCAGTTAAAAACAAGCCTAAGCTATTGGCTGATCTTTCATAATTTAAAAAAGAAGAAGTTGCCATGGTCATGGTCATGGTTTTTCTCCCCCAAAAAAAACAGTGCCTTTGACCATCATCTCACTTTCCTGCCACTGCCATCACTGGTAACCACATGCTATGTTCCCATGGCCTTGACTTTATCATATTCTGCTTATAAGTATGATCATGAGATAATTTTTCTACACACAACTTTCTGCACAGTGTAGTGTCCACAGAATGCATAGTGTTTAAGGCAAGGAAGAGCAGTGCAGCTGTCCCTTCTGCCTTGTGTCCTAAGTCTCTATTCCTCACTGGTCAGATGGCAGAAAGGGGTGTTACATTGGGACTATGAGCATAGCGGAGGTGCCTGAGCAGAGCACCCACGGGCAGTGAGAAAGTCAGGGCCAAAACAAACAGCTACAGCCAGGATGCTCTGGAATGCGTGGGAAAAAACTGTTTTTAGCTTGTTCAAAACCAGAATCCCTTCTCCCACATACACTTAGCAGAGCCATGGCGAGATGCAAGCCTTAACAGTGGACCAATATGGATCAAAGCAGGAACACATTCAATAAATAATTAGCCAATATTCAGATTCAATGAAGCTTGGCTCAAAAGACACTATCTCCCTTTCCTAAGGAGAGTGGGGGATCATGAAGGAAAAAAAATCAACATTTCTGTTCTCTTACTGTGGTAACATTTAGTCGTGATCTGGAGAGCAAGTTAAGGTTTTTAACCAAGTTGATTTAAAATAAATACCTACACTTCCCAGAAAGCTTTGTTTTTTAAAATACTGTTATGCCATTTTTTCCTAAAAGCAGTTAATTGAAGCAATTTCTTCTTAATTTAAAAAAAGAAAATGCATTTGCAAAGCTAATTCCTTCAAACCAGAGACTAGTCATTTCTTGCAGCCTTTCAGCTATTATTTCCCTTTATTGTTCTGTAGACAAAACAGTACTGCAGATTTTCCCCTAGCGTTTCCTCATTTTTGCTCAAAGCTGCTAAATTTTATGGACAATGGTTTTCTTCTTTTGCTACAGAGAAAAATCTCATGAATTACAAAACTGATAACATTTTGAATTAGAATAAAGGTTTGCTCAGATCATTTTCTGTGTAAGGAACAGTCTCTCATTCCCTGCATTCCCTGACTGTCTTGAATATTTCCTGGGATTTTTCTCTATGTAGCTCAGAAGACAGTGGCCTTGATTATACGTATTTTTCAAATTTATAGCCCTCTCACTTGTGATGAGCCATCTGGCTATTCCANGTTTAGTTGTGTGTGTCTAAATTCTTTGAGGAAGGCAGTTTATTTCTAGGCTGAAAAACACTTTGGGAGCCATTGATGATTTCCTTCAACAAGCAATGGTCAGACATTTCAGCCTTAGAAGGCAGCCATCTCGA
Source organism: Neotoma lepida (assembly GCA_001675575.1). Classification (NCBI taxonomy): domain Eukaryota; kingdom Metazoa; phylum Chordata; class Mammalia; order Rodentia; family Cricetidae; genus Neotoma; species Neotoma lepida. Next base: position 131,089 of record LZPO01035008.1, on the reverse strand, counting down.
ATCATCCTGGGTGGCACATTTGATCTGGCCAAAATGACATGGCAAACTCTGGACTTGGCTTGTATACAAAATTTAGCCCTAGTCATCAAACCAAGAGGCTGATTTGAGAGACAAGAGAGCTGCGGGCACAAACTACTAATTTCCTTTTTCCTCCGCTATGTCTCCTCAAGAGGCTATCCACAGAAGAAGGCAGGGCCACATGCCCAGAACCAGCATTGATATGGCTTTCTCGACCAGATTGTATACTCTGGAACTAAAGCAGTGGCCATTGGTTGAGGACTGAGAATGTGACATAAATCAGGTACATGACTTACTGAACATATATTGTCTTTGTTTTTCAGAGAAGAGTATTAAGACTGATGGAGTAAGGATAACTTGCCCATAGCTGAACAAGTGACCCTGTTCTATAGCTTACCTCTCCTTTCTCTGTGTCAGCAGCCATGCCAACCTCCCCATTAGCAATAAGGAATTTCTGGCCACTCAAAGGGAGCTGGGCTATGAGTCCTGGGATTCCAGCTTCTAGTTCAGTCTCATAGCATTGGAAACTCCATCAGAGCAAATTTCTATGCTGTTCATCTATCCTATTGGTAAGATAAAGAAAATTATTTAAGTGAAGGTTAAAAATTAAGATTCTGAAGCTGGTATATTTCTTTGTGCTCCATAAAACACACATTTTGCTTAGGCAAGGAAGAAAAGACCACTCTCAAAAAAAAATATCTCCCTCTTCCACACTCTCTTCACCACCATGACACTCTTACCTTGGGACTCAAGTACTTTTAATGAGCATTTGTGGCAGGTGCCACAGTGCTACAGATGCAGACATGACTATCATGTGTTTCCTCGAGCATGCAGAAACTCAGTTTCACTGGAGAAGGGTGAGAGGAACCAACACAGGCGGTGATGCCTAACTAGAAACCAGAAAGTACAGGCTGGGAAGTAGTGAGGGACTGGTTAATGCTGAAGTGGTGTGCTGATGCCAAGCCAAACAGAGCCTCTACAGCCGTGGAAGGAACTTGGGCTTTGTGCCATAGTGGTATGAGGGCTGAATCTGGCATCATGAGTGTGCACCTGAATCTGAACTGTAAAATGGGAACAATAGTTTACCTGTCCCTTGAGAATGCAGCAGGGTTCTACTGAGTAACCCATAGGGAAGGCTCTGTACCAAATCCCTCTCCTCAGGACTCAGGGAATCCTGCAGAAGAGGAGGCAGAAAGAGTTTTAAGAGCCAGAGGGTATGGAGGACACCAAAAAAAATGTCCCTCTAAATCAACATGATCAAAGCTCATATGAACTCGGAGAGATGGAGGCAGTATGCACAGGGCCTGTACAAAGCACAGCTTAGAGTAAGCATTAGAGAAACCAGGATTGTCAATCACATAGGCCTATTTTCTTCAACTGAAAGAAGTGGATGATACCTGGTCACCTGGAGTGCTAAAAGGACATGGTCATACAACCTGGTGACCCTTTGCTATTCTATTAGGAGCCAGCCTCCACCTGAATCCCGCCAATACCCTGAGCATTGTGTAGGCCCTAACCCTGAGCTTTGACTCTCAGTGAATAGAACATATCATATAAAAGAGGCTCCATGTGTTTCTCCATCAATAGAATCTATCCTTACANTTATTACGTGTTCTTCCTCTCTAGACTCTGGCTCTGAGCTTTGCTTATCAGTCAGTAGAATTCATTCTTCTTTTAAAGGTCATAGGTACTCTGATACCTTGCTAGGGAGTTTCTATATAGCTATGCCTAAAGTTTTATTGTGATAATTGTCAGATGGAAACCTCTTNCCAACCTGTAGATGAATTGCTAAATGGTCTTATTAAATAAAAAAACACAGAATCAGATATTGGGGTTGAAACCTGTGAAATCAGAGGAATAGGGAAAGCCACAGCTAACCTCACCTCACCAACTCCACAGCTTCCAAAGAGAGCTACTTCCTGTCTACCCACACCTATATGCCTTTCTTTTCTGTTATCTCATTTGCCCTCTCAACCCAGCTACATCACTTCCTCTTCCTGCCCAGCTCTGTCACTTCCTGTCTGTCTGTACAGACCTCCAGACCTCTATGGTTAGTGCTGGGATTTAAGGCATGTATCACCATGCTTGGCTCTGTTCCCAGTGTGGCTTTGAACTTACAGAGATCCAGACAGATCCCTGCCTCTCAAGTGATAGAATTAAAGGCATGTGCTACCATGGCCTGACTCCTCTGTTTAATGTAATGGCTGGCTTTTTCCTCTGATCTCCAGGCAAGCTTTATTTATTTATTAGAGCACAAATAAAATATCACCACACCAAAGTTTTACTATTCTTAAATGTGTAAGAAGAGTAAACCATGAGGTCAGTCTCTGGAAGATTTTGACCCAGTGCCTACAAAGATAGTACTCACTCAAGTTTCATTCTTCATCTTGTGGGGATTGTGTCCCTGCCAGTCACAAGGCTTATGGGGTCCCCATCAAGAGCCTGTATGTGTCTGCATCAGGTCCTCTGTGTATATATTATGGCTTCCAGTTTAAAGTTTTTAATGGGATTCCTGAGTGTGCAAATAAGTGGGTCTCTAATTCTTGTTCCTTCTCTTGAGTTCTTTTCCTCTGCTTGTTTTATTCAATTCCAATGTGTTAGTTCTTGTTTTATCTTATTATATTACACTTTATTTATTATTATTTCTCAGAAGCCCTGATTGTTCTCTAATGACATACAGAAAAGGTACAGATCCAGAAAGTAAGGGAGGTGGAGAGGAACGGGAGAGGTAGAGGGCGGGGAAACTATAATCAGGATATAATATGTGAGAAAGAAATATTTCCAATAAAAGGAAAAAAAGAAAGAAAGAAACACATTGCTCCTCAATTCACAACTCCTCATCTCAATCCCTACTTCCACCCAAAGAAAGAGCAGCTTCAAGAAAAGGATGATCTTCTCAAAGAGAAGAACTAGTATTTGCTAGAGCAAACATTCAGAACTTAGTTTTTAGACATACTGAGGTTTAAATGCCACATACACAGCAGGAGAAAGGATGATTACAGCATAACCCTGATCTAATCTTCACTTAGATTTTCTAGTCTCTGGAGCCAGGACCAAGCAGCCCAGCTCCCAGTTAATACCTTTATCTGGTCCACTGCAGCATGATTGTGACAGTCTCAGCAGCAAGCTCTGACTACCTAGTCCACAACAACCTAGACTGAAGACACCAAGGACTGAACAGAAGTCAAAATGAGCAAAAATAGAGTGAGCAAAGTGCCCTTCTCACAATAGCTAGGAAATGGAATCAGCCTGAATGTCCATCAATTGATGTATGGATGATGAAAATGTGGTCCATCTACACAATGGAGTTAAATTCAGCACTGAAGAAAAATTATGAAATTTGCAGGAAAATGTATAAAACAGGAAAATACTATACTGAGTGAACTACCAAGAAAGACAAACATAGACCTCTCTGTTGGCTGGTGTTCATAGTGATGGAAGGTACTTTGCAGGCTGTTGGAAGAGAAAAGTCATGAACAATCACACCCAGGTATATGCCCTGCATGCTACAATACTAAACTGACAATTTATGCCCACTGGTGCAATAGTGGCATGAATGCCCTGGGGGTTATCAATGACTTCCTGCTTGGATTTGAGGACTGTTTTATAAGACAGTATGCATGCCAGATGTTATAGAACTTGTCAAAAACAGTGCATAGAGAGGTCACAGGCAACTGTAAGGGAATCTATTATTATGTTTTGCCAAATAGTCATATGCTTAAACTAACTGTCAAAATGTATACCTGCAGACTAGTGCAGCTCTCAGTCTTAGTCAGAAAAGCCTCTTTGGGCAGTGGCAATGGTCAAAGCAGGTAATTAACTTGGCAAAGTGCTGAAAAAAAAAATGACCACTGAGAACTAAACCTACATAAGGCATATGTAAGAGGCAAAATGGGTGGAAGAAATACGGGAGCCAAATGAAAGAAGAGTGTAGTGTGGGACTCTCTTCTGGATAGAGCAAGTCTGTTGCATCCATGAGTACACATCACCTATGGCTGCATGCACATGGTCAGTAATGAAAAATTGCAAGAAAGAAAGGAAATGTGGACCATGAGGGTAGGAGAGGAACTGGTTGGGAAGAAGAAGGTCATTGGTGGGTGTGGAGAGGGATAAGAGAGGGGGAGGGGTGAACATAATCACAGTACACTATATGCAAGTACAATATTACCAATTTCTTAAATTAAGTGAAAAAATATGAAGCTTCATCCCATGCAAATTTCAAAGAGAATGAAAGGGAGACTTTCTTGTTCTACCCTTTGAAAAAAATTCAGTAACAAGAGTTTCTTGTCAACTAAGCCAGGGCTCTTCTATTACCTTGTCTACCGGGAACGGACTGTCATCTGCTCAGTAATGCTTAGATCTACACAAGGTAAATAAAACTAATACAGGCCCCACAGAAACAAGTGCCCTGCTTTTACATTGCAGCACCGTCCAGTGTACAATGAGTGTATGGCAAGGAGGCTCTGAGACCCCAAACAAAACTACAGATTTTTTAACTTTACAAATAGATGTATGTGTGTTTCTTGCATTTTTTCTTTGATCTTTTTAAATTCTGGTTTTGTTTGTTTGTTTGTTTTCTAAAGAGAGAGATTAAGAAAGGGCAAGGCCACTCCCACAAGTCCTGTGCCACTTTTACCCCAGTACATCTTGCAGGCAGGACAAATTGTAGGTTGAAAGTTTTGTGGCTGGGTTGTCCCAATCCCTCCACTGGAAGTCTTGCCTGGTTACAGGAGATGGCTGATTCAGGCTCCATATTCCCCACTGCTAAGAGTCTTTGATAGACTGGTTCAACATGAGACCCATGCCACAAGAGTGAGCCCATGCTTTACCTGCATGGAGGGCCAGGAATGAGAGGCTGGATGGATAGCCCAGAGACCTAAGATAGGTCCAAACATGACTGAAAAAAATCAATGAAATGATTCTAATATACTCTACTATACTCATAGATCCAAACCCAGCATAATTGTCATCAGAGAGGCTTCATCCAGCAGCTGAAAGGAGCAGATGCAGAGACCCAGAGCTAAACATTAGGCAGAGCTCTGGGAATCCTGCAGAAGAGGGAGAGGAAGGACTGTAGGAGCCAGAGGGGTCAAGGACACCACAAGAACATGGCACACAGAATCAAATAACCAAGGTTCATATGGGTTCACAGACTGAACCAACAACCCGAGAGCTTGTATGTGTCTGACATAAGTCCTCTGCATATATGTTATGGTTGTGTAGCTTGGTGTTCTTGTAGGACTCCTAACAGTGGAAGTAGGGGCTGTCTCTGACTCTTTTACCTGTTCTTGGGACTCTTTTCCTCCTACTGGATTCCCTAATCCAGCCTCGGGGAGATGTGCCTGGTCCTATTGTAACTTGATATGCCATGTTTGNTTGGTATCCCTGGGAAGCCTACCATTTTTCTGAAGAGAAACAGAGGAAGAGTGGTTCTGGGGGAGAGGGAGGTGGTGGGGGAAGACTAGGTGGAGAAGAGGGAGGGGAAACTGCGGTCAGGATGTAATATATAAGAGAAGAATAAATTAAAAAAGAAGGAAAGAAAAGCAAAGAGTTGGCTGGGTGGGGAGGTAGGGAAGGTCTGGGAAGAGTTTGGGGTGGGGAAACCATGTTTCAGAACATATCATAAGAAAAATGTTTATTTCAATAAAATAAACAAATACATAACACAAGAGTAGTGGTAATACCATCAACAATAGATACCATTTAAGAACTCCTTCTTAGGAAGTTTTAGTGCCAGGGAGACAGGTAATCAGTGTCAGGCAATGCGCTTCCTTTCATGAAGCAATTAGGCTTAATCAGCCACGGTGATTTTCCTGTCAAACTTCAGATTCCAGAGGCTTAGAGTTAACTTCATTGTCTGTCTACAGCAACCCTGCCCCAAAACCTGCCAGAATTCCCATTCTCTCTACTCAAAGTCCCTGGTACCCTTCCTCCTTACACCCTGCCTCCATCTAAAATTCTGTTGTTTATTTTAACCATCTCAAATGCTCTAGTAAGTGAGCAGCCATAAAGTGTGGCATGCCTGATAACTCATGGCCTGTGTTCAGATCCCAGTGACAGCTCTGGGCAGGAAATAAAAGTGCACTTATCTGGGGAAGCTCACCGTCACCATGAGCTTGGCTTCATAGGTAAGGAGGAAGCTAAGCGTGTGTTTGCTACTTTCTGAAGTTCATAGTCATGATTTTTAAAACATATGACCCAGCTATATCGTTCCTGAGCATATCCCAAAACACTCTATAGCCTACAAGCAATTATCTGCACATCCATGTTCATTTTCTCTATTCACAATAGCAAGGAAGCACAAGTTTAAACTAACATCACCTGATAAAAATGTGATACACAATCTCAATGAAATTTATGCAGCAATAAAGAAGGAAATCATGAAATTAACAGAAAAATGAATGGATCTGGAAAGTATTACGCTGAGTGAGATCACCTAGGCCAAGAAAGACAAAACACATGTGTTCTCCCTTATATGTGGAACTCAACAGGGCTGCGGAGATGGCTCAGTGGGGAAGGCACTTACTGTGCAACCATGAGGACCTAAGTTTGGATCCCCAGGATCCACATAAAAACTAGATGCCACAACTCGAATCTGGGACCCCAGCTCTCCTACAAAGACTAGAGAATCCATGGAAGCTCTTGGGCCACTAGCTTCATATACACAGTGAAGAAAATCCAAGAGACTCNGCCTCAAAGTGGAAGGGCAGGACTGCCATCCAAGAGTGTCCTCTAAGCTCCACAAATGTGTCATGGCAGGATACTGTGTCCAAGTTTTTTTCCTAAGGAGATGAGACACACACACCTACTCATTCCAAACCAAAACCCATGGCAGACCAAGGAAATAATTGCACCAAAGTCCTACTTGGTGAATCAGTGAGCCATCACAATAATATGATTACTGGATGATGAGTTACTTACAGGAGTGGAATGACTCAAAATCAGCTACATCACTGAACAGCCCAGGCCAATAGGAGTGACAGACCATGGAAACTGTAATCCTGGTCTTCTCTGCAGTTTGCTGGCCACCCTATAGACCTCAGACTCTCTTCTCTGTGGCTTGTCTGGTCAGTCTTCTCTCCCAGCAGTTGTTTGCTCTTCCTACAAATCTGGGAAAGGACATTTGAAAATCTTCCATGTTTCCACTTTGCCAAATAGGTGATGTCTGTTTAGCTCTGGAACCTCAGAAGCCTCCTCTTCTGTCCTAGAAGTAATGTGAGTTCAGAGGAAAGTGCTATACACCATGTGCATGGCTGCATTAGCACATGTACATGGTTATATCACACACACACACACACACACACACACACACACACACACACACACACACACTTTGCTCTGAAGCCATTGTCATCTCCTGGTCAGCAAATCTGCTAACCCACAGAAGGGGAGAAGAATTTACTCTCGAAACTATAGCGTTAGCATTATGAAATATCAAGAGGACAAAAGCTAACAGAAACTGGGAATGGGGGTAAAAATGTACACAGAGGAAAAAGAAAAATGATAAATCCTGAAAGGGATCAAATATAATAAAGATCACTACAAAAAGAAAAATATTAAAAATAGCACAAAGTAAACAGAATGTTTTGAAAGACAATTACAATTATGTGGGAATCTTTTAAAACAAGCAATGAAATGGAGAAAAAAATGAATAATAGAAGAGCCTGGAGGCCAAAGAGAAGACTAGAAACATGGAAAATATACATATTTTGTTGTTGTTGTTGTTGTTGTTGTTGTTGTTGTTGTTGTTTGAAACAGGGTTTCTCTGTGTAGTCCTGGCTGTCCTAGAACTCACTTCGTAGACCAGTCTGGCCTTGAACTCACAGAGATCTGCCTGCCTCTGCCTCCCAAATGATGAGAATAAAGATGTGTGCCACCACATCAAACTATGTTTACAATAATTAAAGAAAAGTTGGCACAGAAGGAGCAGGGGGGAGAGCCTTAATGGTGTGTGGCAGTGCACACCTGTAATATTAGTACTTAGGAGGTTGAATACTGAGACAGGTGGCTCTCAAGTTAGAGGCCATCTGGGGCAACATAGCAGGTTTGAGACTAGCCTTAAGTGGTGTAACCCTGGGTCAAAATAAGAAAATTAAACACAAACCATGTGAAACAAGTCATTTATAGGAAGATAAGAAAAATACATAAAAGAAAATAAGGGAATCAAGTTTATAAATTTATTCTCAACAGGGATGATATCACCCCAAGCAGCCAAAATTCGTTACAGGGGTAGTGAAATAGGCAGAAGAAAACATATTATGTCTGTAATATTAAATGTTCCTTGGAATAGAGAACAATAATGAAAATAGAAATACTGGGTTAGCATAGCACATCTATAAAATATCCAGTGCTAAAACTAAGCCATGGAGATGGGTAAACCATGCACTAGCAATTTCAAGCTAACCAATTATCAGTGCTGGATGAGTCATTAAACATGCATGTGTATGTGTGAGCATGAAAATCAGATGACAATAACTACCAGGCCCAGTGGGGAAGATGTTGGAGCATGGGCTCCAGTCAAAAATGAGTCAGTGCAAAGTAACAAATGGCAAAGCTGTGTGATTGAAGGATTAGCAGAGAACAAAAAAGGCATCAGAATATTATAACATATGATCCGTGTCATAAACTTGGATGCTGTCAAAGGACCAAAAGTCAAGGTCACAGGATAAAAGTCATAGAGAATGGATAAAAACACTAATTTACCCAGATGTCACTGTGAGAAATCCAGAGAGCCTTAAACAGATTTCCAGTCATAAATTAACTACTAGAAGAGCTGAAACAAGATCATAAATCTCTCAAAATATCCGTAGGAGAGGAACAGCAGAACCAAAATGCAGAAGATAGGAACTATGCTGAAAAAGAAGAAAAACAACAGAGCTTTAGAAAGAAACAAGCATGGAATGGCAGGGCCATGCTGGGGATACAGCTCAGTGGTACGGTGCTTGCNTTGTTTGTGTGGCCTTGCACATCACCAGGAAAGAAGACAGNGTTTAAGCTTGCTATATATGTAATACATACAATGCACATATGTGAATGAGATGAATATTACAGAGATCCTCAGGTTAGATTTAAAAGCAAAAACCAAGCTATATAGNTTTTATTACTCAAATAGTCAGAAAGGCTGAAAATAAGATGACTCATATTGATTTGGGCTTTTTGTTTTATTTTGTTTTTATGTTTACTTATATGTTTTTGCCAGACAATAATCAAGATTTAAAAAAACACTAAGNAAACCAACAGTGCAGATTATAAAAATATTCCATCTTACAATGACGACATGACTCCTTTTCTATTTTATATTCCAGTAATTGTAACATTAGAAGACACACAGCTTCAAATGCAGCAAATTTTAAGAGAATTATCCAAATAAAGGAGGATTTTTATTATTTCTTTCAACCCAAACCAGGTCAATGATCAGAACATAAGTGAGGATATAAAGACTCTTGAATCTAATTCACTGAATTAACATTTGCATAACTCACTTACCCTGAAAAGAGGGTAGGCCATTTCAAATACTTATAAAAAGCATTTCCAAAACCTGCCATATATTAGGCACAAGCAAAGCCAACAAAAACACATAGTAATAATATCAACGACCACACTTTCTGGTTATACTACAATAAATGTAGAAATGGGTAATAAAACCAGCCATCTGAAAAGGCTATAACCCATTCTTTAACAGTCCAGGTCATGAGTTTCCTACTGGACTCAGAGGAGTAAAAATATCTGGGAAATGATAACATTGATGGTGTTGCATGAATAAAAACCCACAGGAGACATGTGAAGCTGAGAAGTGGGGAAACTGTGAGGCTCTGTACACTCCTGTTGCTAAATAAGAGTTCAGCTCAATAATTTTAAAAAAATAGCCCAGGGAAACAGAAGGAATGCATCATTTAATGTTAAAGCAGAAATTGATATGCTTAGAGATTATTCTTAAAGTAATACAGAGAACAATATGGATGAATACATAGATAAATAGATAGATAGATAGATAGACAGAAAGATACATAAATAGACAGAAATATAGTAGATAGTAGAGAGACAGATCAGCAACTAGCATAAACAAAATAATAAAAATGCAAAAGCAAAAACACAAGTAACCAGCAATGTAAGAAAGCTCATATGGAGAAAATGTTTAAAATTTATGAGTAAAAAAATAAACTATAAACAAATTTGAATTTCTAGATGAAACGGTCTTTTCTAAGAAACAATAAATTACCAAAATTGAGTGCNTACTTAATTCCTTTAATGGCTGTAGATTTATCCCCTTTCTCTTCTAGGGCCAAAGAACTGCTCTCTATACCCTCCCCCCACACAAAAAATGTCACAAAAGATGCATAAATATGATTTTCCTAATTAAAGAAATAAATGATGTGATCTTGTTTCAACAATCTTCCCATGTATAGGAAGGAAGGAAGCTTTCTAAATTCAGATCAATCTTGCCAGTTAATACCAATGCAAAAATTTCTAATGTAATATATGTAAATACTGAAAATATGTATTGTGAAAATAGCACTTACTCAGAAAAAACAAAAGTCGTTGAACTTCCATTTGAACTTGATCACTTCTTCCTGGGCCAGCCTTGCAGCTGACCCCGTACTCTCTGGGTTCATTCCTGCACAGTCTCCTAACAGTTCCAATGTGTCTGTCATGTTGTCAACAAAGTGAGCTTCCTAAAAATTCAGCTACTTTTTGTTGTTTCTCTACTTATACCTGCAGCCTTTGGAATAAAGTTGAAAGCCCTGATGGTGCCGTGTGCGGAAGGCTCTGGATGCCCTCACCCTGTTTTCCAGCCATGCATCATGGTAGACTCTCTTGCCATTGTGTCCTGCGTTGCAATCCTCACTTCATTTTTATTGCCTCTTGCCCACGTGCCCCCACTTCATGTGCTTTGTCCACCTGGAACNCCTTTCTTCCTGCTCCTGTCTTCTGAGCTCAATCAGGCGTCACCTCCTCAATAAAGTCTTCAATGTTCCCCCTTGGCTGTGTTGATTTACTTCATCATATTTCCAGTAGCACCATGTGCAGACCTTGGAAGGACTCATCACAAAGTGTAGGGCGAGTTAGACTCTATGGCACCTACTANCACTGCACATGCAACCTCCTTGGAAATGAAGGGTTTTTTTTTTTCTTTTGCTTTGAGCATATACCTGGGGTATTGCAGACACTAATGATGACTCAGTCTGGAAGGAAATTATTTTCATATTAAGAAAGTCACAGCAACTTGGAATGGAACTACCCAGAGATCCAATCATTTTGAAGGCTTTGTTTAAAACTAAAAATGCTGGCTTCTGACCATAAGAGATTCTCACCCTCAGTATTGTCACTTGAGAAATGAATGATTATCTCAGAGGATGGTGTGGCCTCATAAAGTGTCTTTCTAACTTTTGGATGATTAGAGATGGAATTTCATAGTGTGAGGAGNACAGGATGTTGGNTATAAAATGAAGCATCTAGAATTTCAGTGGAAAGAAGTACAGTTTTTCCCATCATCACACAATCCCTGGTTGAGCATTCTAGACAAGAATCATCACATTTCACATCACGTTATTTTATATTGTGGGTTTTAGCAGAATTATAAGGAAAAAACACTTCTCTCTGGAAGCTATTACTCTGAGAGATTCCTTCATGGGATTTAATATGCATCTCTGAGTCCTAGACCTTTGGAGAGTCCAGTATGAATATACATTCAATTATATATATCTATTATATATATATTATATATATAATATATATAATATATATATCTTTTATACAATTTACTTCCTTACAGTCTTATTTTAAAACTATTATAAAACTTACTAACAGAAAAGTGTTCTGACTTGCAATTTTAACTTTACAAATATGAGACATAATGTGACAGATTAGATGAGTTTGCCACATCAATAATTGTTAAGTCCTAGAAGCACTATGTAAACATTTAAATCCTAAATTCAATGTTCCTTATTGCTGAAGAATAACACTAGTAATCTGTGCTTTGTTGAGCACAGTGTGGCAGGCTGTGTATTTAGTTTTAAATATCTTGAATGAGTATCAGTTACTACTTTATTCAATTATCTGGCATAGAAAGGTTTCAGATTTCCTAAAACATTGCTCAAAGTCAANACCTTAAAACCCAGTATTAACAAGACAACCAACATTCACAGGAGGTAGGCAGACACATATTCAAGCAGCTTAAAAACTGCCTAGCAGATCCCTACTCTAATCAAAACCTTTGTCTATGAGTCACAAAACAAATGGAGTTTTATTGTTAAAAGGCAATGGAGAACAATGGAAGTTAACTTCACAGCCCACCAATGTACACATTCAGTTACCACCTGTGTATCTATTACATGATTAGACTCCATGTTGGGTAATATTCAGTTCACTGAGCAACCTTTCCACAAAGACCATATGCTTAAAGGTTGGTAAGGATTGCCAAGCAAGAGCCATCAGCTATGCATAGCAGAATGTACTTTTAGAGAAATATTTTCTTTAAAAAATTGTTGGGCCAGAGAGATACATCAGAGGGTAAAGGCATTTGCCACCAAGCCTGATGAAGTGCCTCTGTTTGATTCCCAGAACTCACCTAGTGGAAGGAGAAAACTTACGCCTTCAAGTGGCTTCTAACCTCCATATGTGCACATGGTGTACCACACACACATACACACACACATACATACATACATACATATATACATTACAGTAAAAATAATTGTTAGTTACTGATAGAAGGTTGTGGATCCTGGTTGATTCATTGCTTATTGTTTNGGGATATTTGTAAGTTAGGGGAGCATTAGAAAAAAGTTTGTTNGTTTGTTTGTNTTCAGAAAACCTCATAAATANGAAATATATTAAAGCTAAGGTGAAATTATCACATGAAACCACAGATCATGCCAAGGTACAGTGTAAAAACTGTGGTTTTACTTTGAGATGCCTCAGGCTGTTCTGCAAGGTTTCATATAGCTGTGGGAAAAGGCTAGAAGAAGTATACTATTGATAATTTCCTATGTACTACTTCAGTTTTTATAAAACTCAGTTTTTCAAAACTCATTCAATATTATCTTTGACTAAGTCTTTTATAATCTAAATTAGACACTTTAGAAGGCAATTATTTTTTATCTTATATGGAAATTATTACATTCTCTTTAATAATTTATGTGTTTTCTTTTCCTTCCATAAGGGGATTAAGTCCATATATGCACTACTTAATATTGTGATGGCTATTCTTGGTCNTCAACTTGACTATATCTGGAATGAACTACAATCCAGAAATGGAAGGCACAGCTGTGATCCCAATCTTGAGGTTGGAAGGCACACCTTTAATATGGACTACACCTTCTTCTGGAAGCCTATATTAGGACATGGAAGAAGAAAGTTTTTGTTCTTCTTTGCCTGCTTGTCCTCACCTTGACAGCACATCCATTCCTTCACTGGCATTAGAGCCTACTTCTTCGGGATTGCAGCATAAAAAAGACCAGCAGAGATACATAGCCTGTAGGACTGAGCAACTTCTAGATTCTTGGACTTTCCATTCACAGCCTGCCATTGTTGGATTAGTTGGACTTCAGCCTATAAGTCATTCTAATAAATTCCCTTTAGATAAATAGATAGATAGATAGATAGATAGATAGATAGATAGATAGATAGATAGATAGATATTCATTCCATAAATTCTGTGACTCTAGAGAACCCTGACTAATACAATACAGTTGATGGAAGATAATAAAGACTCACCGGTGAAGAAAGAAAAGGAGGGGGAGAGAGGGATAGAGATGAGCTCAATGTGGGATACATGGAATAAGTATAANCCAGGTAAGTTCAGAGATCATTATCACTACATGGGCTATGGATCCTTGGTCATAATGGGAGAAAATTCAAAAGTGATATCAAGGTAAACAGGATACTTTCAAATCTGTTGTGTGTGCCTACAGTAAATTACTCCACTTTGATTTCAGCATACAAACCCCAAAGGATTTGCTGAAAGAGATAAAAGTCTTCATCAAGACCTTAGTTGACATACTTCAGTGAACATTATCATATACTCTGCATAACTATTGTATTCAATATTGGGGCCTAAAATGAGCATCACTCACATTATTTCACCAGAATCTCCTTCATTTGCTCTCGGATATTATTTCCAAGTATGTTGTTCATGTCCTGAGCTTGTGCCAGAGGCAGATCAACTGTGTGTAAGCTAGCCTACACATAGAAGACCATTGTGGAGGAAAGAAAGTCTAAGGAATCCAACACAGACAGAAACAGAAAGCAGTGGTTAGACTCTCTCAGCTATTCACAAATGGATTAGTAAGGTTTCTCTAGAGTAACAAAATTTATAGAATGACTCCTTTTACATACTATATATATATGTATATATATATACATATACCACACACAGTACTTAGACCTGTCTCTTATACACATCTAGATGTGTATAAGAGACAGGTGTGTATGTTTGTATATAAAGGAAATTTATTATGATGACTTACAGAATATGGTCCAACTAATCCAACAATGGTGAGCTATGAACAGAAAGTTCAAGAATCCAGTAGTTGCTCAGTCCACAAAACTAGATGTCTCAGCTGGTCTTCAATAGATGCTGGAATTCTGAAGAAGTANGCTCTAATGCTGGTGAAGGAATGGGCCTGGTAGCAAAATAAGAGCAAGCAAGCAAAGAACAAAAACTTCCTTCTTCCCTGTCCTTATGCAGGTTTACAGAAGAAGATGTGTCTTCCAACCTCAAGATCCAGATCAAAGGTGTGTATCTTCCTACCTTAAAGATCCAAACTAGAAGATATGCCCACTTCAAACCAAGCAAAAAATTACTCAAATGTGTGCCCTCCATTTCTGGATTGTAGTTCATTCCAGATGTAGTCAAGCTGACAACCAAGACTAGTTATCACACCAAATGAACAATAGAAATTTCACTTGAGATTATACAATTTCAAGATTTCTAAGTTACAAATAGAGAATCTATAAATTATATTAAAAATTTTAAGCAAAAAGCATTTTATGGGGGATTAGGANGTTTAACTGGGAAGCTGGTAAGGGGATGGGGAGGTGTGAGGGAGGATTAATCAAAAGCAAAGTTCATGAGGAAGTCATATGGAAGCCTACTACTTTAGATTACAACTAAAACATACGAGATCATATGAGAGAAGAGTGATACCCTACATGGCTGAGTAATGCTATGCCTAACAGCCATGGGTTATCAGACAAAACCGCAGTGCCAGGTGGGGGATACCTCCCTATGAACTGTTGGCCAGAAAGGCACCAGAGGCTCCCAAAACACAGTGGGATCTTATCATTCATCTTGGTTGCCAATCAGAACTAGTTGATAAGACTCCATTGTTGAAGATACCACACACCTTGGGTACAAAATATAGAAAAATCAAACTGTAACTGAGCTGGAAGCAATGGTCTTACCTGACTGAGAATGCTNTGAATTGCACCACCAACCTGCAAGGCAAGATGTGCCCATTCCTGCAATAGTGTCACAGCTTTCTATGGGTAACCAAGAGCTCTCTGATTGGTTCTGAGACACATTCCTAAAGATAATATCCATACCTGGTACTGTAAACCCAGTTAAAAAACCCATGGATTCTATAGGTACTCAAAAATAAATATATAAATCTAAATATTTGATGCTAAACTCCACATATGAATAAGAACAAGTAGCAAAGGTCTCACAGATTGTGCTAAAATGATATGAGGGATTGTGTTCAAACNCTTAACTTTACAAAAAGGAGAGAACTGGAGTTCTGAGATTTCTTTTAGTTGAAGATCTTTAAATTGACATAAGAATAGGATTCTAAACTCTATCATGAATGCTCTCTTCTTTCCAACCATTTAAAATTATTCACCAAGTACCTACTGAAAAATACATCCTAAAACACTTACTTAGTATTTGAGGAGAAGTATAAGTCTTGTAAAACCTACCTTATGAAAGTCTGCTTTTCTTTTTTCATTTTTAATAGTCAATTTTTAAAAAATCCAATAGCTTAGTGTGTTGATACATGCATGCCCATTATTCCAGCACTTAAGAAATGGAAGCAAGAAGATGAGAAGTTCAAGGCTAACCTCANTGAAGTAGCTAGCTCAAGGCCAGTCTGGGATACATAAGACCTTGTCTAAAAATAAAAAAAAATAAAAAATAAAAGCATATAATATCTAGAATTATTTTAACATTAGAAATGATTTACATGTATATTTGAATTATAAATTTAAATGATAAACTGCTTTCCCCCCTTCTCTAACAATTTAAAATCAAATTAATTCATATAATTCATATAATTCTGCCATGGCTATAGAGGGAAGAGGTTCCAGGTTCTCATGGTTAGTGTCTCGTGAGGTCATTAAAGACCCAACTTCCTTCAGTCTCTTCATTCTACTTTCCTAGATATAACTTCTTCCTAANCCAGAGTCCCTTCAAGGCTTCAGGTGGCACTGATGACCAATGATGGTATGTATTTACTCATTAACACTGCTTATANGGAGGCAGTGNTANAAGAACCTGCCAATCTGGCAAAGTTGGATCTCATGGTTGCACCTAGACCAGATGCACCAACAGGAGCCTCACAACTTGATCAGCTTAAACTATAGTCAGTGAAGATCCCTGCTTAAACTTGAAGCAGGAGGGGGAACTTACCAGGTCCAGAAAGCTGTTATCCTCTTAGAGTCAGACAACAGATTTAGCTTGGCTATTAGGTTCTCAGTAAGAGTTAAAACAGGAGTGCAAGCAACAGCAAATGCGATTGCCTTAAATAGCCTCAAATGCACCCATCTCTCCCCTCACCCATTACTCAACATTTCCTCTATCGAACTTCCAAACTGATAGAGCAGCTGGGGTGAGGGAGGCATTGGCATACGTGACTGTATCCACTTGCATGCAGTTTCTGCTCATGGTTGGCAGATCTCCTTCTATGATTTTTTTGGGTGGCACATACAGCAGACCCTGCTGAATCTGGCTTTGGGGGTTTATGTAAATCAGTATTGCACATTAAAACACTAATACTATGAAACCACAGCACAAAGTAAATTAGACTTTCTGTGGTGTATAACTTGGGCATGCATATTCTTTAAAATCCCCTATGTGAGTCTAACATGTTGCCAGGACTGGGAATCATCAGTACACTAAACATCTGATTGCCCAACTCTCTTGATTAGTTAGCCAGTTATGGCCCAATATTTTGAATTTGATTGCTTTAAAATTTACCCAGGTGACTTACAGAAGCATACTTTTTAAATAAAATATTATTGGCAGTAAGATAACTGCCGTTTGAGGTAGGGATGCTGTGTCAGCTTCCTTTTGGAGAATGTTGTTCAATAAATGAATACATGCTAAACAAAAATATTACATAGGCATGTNGGGTTTGTATTGCTTTCTATTTCTGGGGGGAGGGTATAACATACAGTGGCAACATTTCAACTTTACGTTGTAATGGGATCTCCATAGGCTTATATTGAAATTGGTTTTCTGCTGTAATCTCACATTTTAACAGCCTCTACAGACCTGCTCAGGAACCGCCTCAAAATTGTTATGAAGAATATTTGGCATCATAATTTCATTTTTTGTATTATATAAATGCTTCTCCCTCCCCCTTTCATTCCTCCCTGAGAGAGATTGAAGCATCATTCTAACTGCAGTGGAAAGTAAATACTTGACATGTTCAACAGTTATTTTACAAAAGCTAGAAACTGTTTTTCCTCTTGAGTGCAGAGTCTTCAGTCATCCTCAGGTTTTTAATAGGATTTTGACACCCATTTCAAATGATGGCAGAAAGTGATTTTACCACTTGTTTTCTTTGAAATTAATACTTCAGGCACCAGAGCTATTCAAAGCCCCTAAAGCATCCAGTTGGCGACCCTCTCCTGTCACATTCCTGCTGCCTTCCTGATTAGCCAGGCCCCCTCGTTTTCTCACCTCCTCCCACCAACCACCCTCATCCTTAAGATTCAGAAGGGAAGCAGCTGTCTACTGCCTTTCCTCATGATCTCTTCTGCCAAGCCTCCCAAAGCACTTCTTGGTCCCTGGGGCGTTGCAGAGGTTCAAAGCAAGACCTGCCACTGAGTAGTGATACAACTTGTAAAACTCACCTCTGTAACTCCCCACCTCCTGGTAAGTAGAATGCTTACCTCCCAGTGTGCTTAGCAGGCTGAACCTACATCATCTATGGGCTGTGCTCACTCAGTACATGGCGTGTAATAAGGCCTCAGGCTTGAGCTGCTGTTCACACACCCACCATGGCTCCTGTCTGCTGTCACCATCACCCCCATTACAGTGGTGGCTGGTCTGTGGCATGCACTGCCTTTCTTTGTTTTTCTTGCATCACTTTTCTTCTTTCTATCCATGCTACTGCTATCCTGCTTCAANCCCTTATCTTCTCATGCCTATGCTATTGCAATGTTCAAGACAGTTTCCTGTCTCTGCCTCTAGCTGTTAACCATTCCACTCCAGCAAAGGTAAAAGTTGTCTACTCCATTGTGTCATTCCAATCTCTCCAACATGACTCCTCTATGTGCTTTCTCAAAANTTGTTTCCTGGACTCTTCACCACAATACTCCCAAGGCTCTCCTGGGAGGCTTTCACTAGCTATGGATAGTTCAAGTGAGAGAAGACAGAAATAGACTAGTGTGAAATGATTGATCTCTCTGCCCA
The DNA here is from genome assembly GCA_001675575.1 of Neotoma lepida. Taxonomy (NCBI): domain Eukaryota; kingdom Metazoa; phylum Chordata; class Mammalia; order Rodentia; family Cricetidae; genus Neotoma; species Neotoma lepida. The sequence continues at coordinate 112,434 of LZPO01035008.1, read as the reverse complement.
AATCTCTTTCTTACTGTACTTCTTATCACNCTCAGAATTGGAGGTCTACCGATCATGCCTTGTGTGTGCAAGTTCAGGAAAATGACAAGACTAAATCACAGAGTTTAAATATTCTCCTCTTCATGGTTCCTACAGCTAAATGGACAAGTATCTGGTGGCTGAGAAAACGAGGCTTGGCCAGGTCTAATTTAAGTCCTTCCCCAGCCAAGTTTCTGCAAGTCTGCATGTCCAGGGTCTCCCAGAAACCTCATAAGAGATCACAACATCCAAGTTAAACCATTAATCAATGGCCTCTCCCATCTGACCTCTCGATAATACATGAAAGGTGTGGGCTTCTGCCAGCCACTCTCCAAACCCATTCTCTTACTGCTTTCTTAGCANAAGGCCTACATGTTACTTGGGTTTGAAGTGAGGCACTCAGTTGCTGCCCCAAGAGATGTCTGACTATGATTCTATTCCAGTGAAACAAATGTGATAGCCCAGAGTTCTGGGAGAAAGGCTTTGCTATANGGTACAGTGGCTGGTCCTAAAACTGACAAGAAAGCATGCTTGTTGTCTTAGTTAGGGTTTCTATTGCTGTGAAGAGACACTATGATCATGACAACTCTTATAAAGGAAAACATTTAATTAGGGTGGCTCACTTACAGTTCAGAGGTTTAGTTCATTATCATCATGGTGGAAAACTAGGCAGCATGCAGGCTGACATGGTACTGGAGAAGGAGCTGAGAGTTCTTACATCTTGACTCACAGGCAACAGGAAGTGGTCTGAGATGCTAGGTGTGGCTTGAGCATATATGAGACCTCAGAGCCAACCTCCACAGTTATGTATTGCCTCCACAGTGACGTATTGCCTCCAACAAGGCCACACCTACTCCAACAAAACCACACCTTCCAATAGTGTCACTCCCTACAAGTTTGTGGGGGCCAATTACATTCAAGCTACTACACTTATCTACTACTCTGTCTCCATTAAAACACACAGCTTTGAAGGGAGGATNGGGAGAGGGGAGGTCTATGCTCACAAAGATAACCCTTAACATACCAAATAAATAGTCTGTACCTTTAACACTGTAGGCTCCACTAAATGCTAAATGTACATGTCCTCGTCCCTCACTGCCCTCACGTCTAGTAGCTGCCATCACTGTGTCCTGCTGCTGTATGAACAGGGCTGTGCGATTTGTCNTCTAGAGGATAGCACTTTTAAAAGTAGAAGTTGGTAATGATTAAAATGATTCGAGAATAGTAGGAACCAAACAGAATGGTCCCAGACAAATACCTAGGAAATTACCTTACTGTGTTATGCTGTGGCTCTTAGGAAATGCTTTGGAGAGCCCATTTCCAGTCCTGCTCAT
>LZPO01035008.1:43709-61908 GCA_001675575.1 Neotoma lepida | reverse complement strand
TTTTTTTATTCTATGGTTATAATACAATGTTCTGCTTATTGTCTAGTTCCCATACAACCAGCTAAAGAGAAAAAAAATACCTTGGCCAGAAGACACGAATGTCTGCTTCTTTCCAGTTTTCTATTCTTTGCTTCTAATTAATTCATTGGCATTCTGATTTTACACATCATTCTCCATAAGACAGGCTATGTGAGTGTGCCCATGAGAAACCATTTTACATTTAATAAGGGAAAAAATACAAAACCCAAAAGCTGGACTCTGGACTAATAAATTCTCACTTGTGAAACCCTTAGTAGCAAGCTATAAGCCACTTCTAAATATATCATTTTCAGTGTTCTAGCTTTTTAGAAATATATAACTTCTTTATATNTTCTGGATATTAATCCACTGTCAGATATATAGCTGTCAAAGACTCTCTCTGCCACTCTGTGGGCTTCCTCTTTACTCAATTGATTGTTTCTTTAGCTGTGCAGCTTTTTAGCTTTATGAAGTCCTGCTTGTTACTTCCTGTTCTTAATTCTTGGGCAAATGGAGTCCTATCCAAAAAGTTATTTCTTGCACCTATACCACATAGGGTACTGCCTGGCAGCTTCAGTGTTTCAGGTCTCACATTGAAATCTTTGGTCTATTTGGAGTTAGGCATTGTGAAAGGTGATAGATACTATTCTCATTTCATTCTCCTGCATGTGGACTTGCAGTTTTCCCAGCATGACAGATGTTGTCTTGTTTTTTTGTTGTTGTTGTTGTTGTTTTTTCAGTGTATATTCTTTTGGATCTGAACCAAAAGCTTCTTCCCTGAGGAGCAGGTCTCATGTTACCAGATAACACCATGCAAGCTGCCAAAGGAGGGGAGCAACCAACAATCTCACCCAGCTATGACGCCTATAAACCACAACAACAACCAGCATGACNCAATAACCCTAAGAGTGCAGTAGCAGCGCACAGACCTTGGCAGTAACCAACTTTAGGGTAAGACATGGCACATGACCTAAGGAAAGGTGCTCCAGAGACTAACCTTTCACCTGTGTCTTCACCAGTGCCCAATATGCCAGCGCAATTCATCTAATAGGGTAACAATGCTGTGAGGAGGACTAAATTTCTATCTCACAGCTAGCATCAGGGCAGGATCAAGCAGCATGAAAGAAATAGATTCCAGAGGAAAGAATTGCCAAGGAACATGCCAGCAGAGGGAGCTGGCCTCAGAGACAGAGTGAGTAGAGAGAGAGAACAAAGGGCAGACAAGAGAGATGCCATGCTGCCCTTAGAAACTCAAGCCATACCAGAGATGAGAGACCCCAAAGCCAGTCCCTTCCTCTGCTTTCATTCCTTGGAACTTTCTATTACCATAATAAAGCACCCCAGATTTGAACTTGAGAGAATTCTCGAGCAGAGGTTGACAGCCTGTGTGACTTTTCCCCTAGGGAACATCTCTCAACATTTTTAAATTCTCATTACTGAGGACAGGGGTCGCCTTTATTATCTAACCAGCAGAGAATAAGCGTGCGGCTAAGCATTCCACAGTGTTCACCCCACACANGAACTATTCCCCACTCCCCACAAAACCTGACTAACTGAGAAAGTGTGGTTTAAAACAACCCTTTTTTTTTAGTAGTTTCTTCCTTTGTGCTTTGCTTTGTGATTTGCACTTGTGCTTAGAAAGTAACTTTTTTAAAGTATTGGCTCATATTACCCTCCATTACTATGATTTAATATTTATTATATATTTTATTATTCATAGACATTTCTAGTAACAAGAAAGCCATGTTAATGATGAAGAAATCAGGAAAGTTACTAAATTTATAAAGCAGGTCACAGTGTCTNCATGACTATGATTAGCAAATATCACAAGGGAATTTAGCAAAATTTTTCACATCTTACGTGATTAAATCCACTCTCCTGTGAAGGTGAACGGGAGAGCTTGGAAATCTACATTCCCTCTAAAGAGTGAGGCAAATGTTGATAAATTCATCTGGCAACTGTATAAATGTGTAGAACTTACTCACTACAAACTTGATAAACTACAGAACACCGCATGCACTTGTTTGAAATTAACAAATTGAGATGCAATTAATAAGGTGGTCATCATGAAATTGGAGTCAGTGCAGTGGTCATCAGGTTTATAGAAGAAAGAAGTGGAAGATATTTCCTCACCAATGGGATCCTTAGGGGTAGAATGAAAATACCAAGAAAACACTCTGAAATTATTCCCTGAACAGGTAGAAGTGATCTTAGCCATGATTGTTCTTTTCAGGTGGCCTTGTCATGAGACACCCTCTACCCTTTTCTGTTGCCAGCATTGTGGGGTACATAAAGCTTCCTAAGATTCTACAAGGCTTATGGGTTTCTTCTTCATCTCANCATAATAGCCCATACTCTACAGTACATAATAAGCATGATTAGGAAAAANGGATGGGATGAGCCTGCTNGTANAAAATGTGCCCCTCTGTTTCAATTTCTTGTCCCAGAGGACAGGTTCTCATCTGGAAATGTCGTTGTCTTCTTGTAAATTCCCAAGAGTTGTAACAAACAGCACTCAGCCAGCCCCATCCCCATTCCTCTTTGAGTGTTAAGCCCTTCTATTGAGGAACTCAGATTCCTTCTCTGAGCATACCCTGTGTTGAAGATTAATTCATTCTGTCAGTGACCTGGGAAGAAGGAAAAATAAGATATTTTCTGCTCAGCTACCGCAGCTTCTCTTCTTACAGCAGTGCAAACTGCAACTCAAGCAGTTCCCTGGAATTTCAAATGNCAATGTTTTGCTGGTCTNCACTTGCCAACAAATTATCACCATGACTCTTTTAAGAACTTCTATCTCCTGTCTCCTGTCCCTTAGACCTTAATACNCACTGGTCCCATCTTTTTTCCACACATCCCTTNCTTGAATATGATACCTTTAAGCCTGAGCACATTCACCCAGGGTTTATGAGTTAAACTGTNGCACATNAACTTGGTTATGCACAAATAGCCAAGAGAGGAAAAATGAATAACTTTGATACAGGATGTCACTTTTATATAAAAGCAACAAAGATCAGTGCCATGAATGGAAAAGTGTAACCAAAAAAAAAGAAGAAGTAGAAGAAATATGAATAAAGCTTTCTCTGGGCCTACCTATAAAACAAGATGCACTAAACACACACACACACACACACACACACACACACACACGCCCCAAAAATGTTGAATAATTCACTAATGGATGGTCATAGTTCAATGAGAGATGATGCTATCATGCAGCCAAAAGGTTGGCAAGTTTTACACAGAGGAGCTAAGTTATAAATGTCTTAAGATTTGCAGTTAATAAGATCTCTTCTTCAGCCACTCAACTCTGTGTGATAAAACAGAGTTTTAATAGAAAAAAAATGGAAATGAATGGGTGTATTAGTTATTTTTCTGTTGCTGTAATAAAATACCATGACCAAAAACAAGTTATAGAATAAAGAGTTTGTGATGGCTTAAGGGCCTGAAGGAGAGTCTGTAGAAAAGGCAGGCATAGCCACAGAAGCAGGAAGCTGGGTGGACACATTTCGTCTCCTCACAGGAAGCAGAGAGAACAGGTAGTGCGGTGAGGCTACAAACTCTCAAAGCCCACCCCCAGCAGTGTACTTCCTCCATCAAGGCACCACCTCCTCCTAAAAGTTCCATGACCTCTCCAAACTGTGCCTCCAGCTGGNGACCAAGTGTTCAGAACCTGAGCCAATAGGAAACATTTCTCATCTGAACCACCACAATGAGCATGGCTGGGTCTTAATAAACACTTATATGGATGTTGAAATTCAGATTTTAAGTGATTGTCACATCTCACAAAGCACTCTTTGGTTTTGGTTTTGGTTTGGTTTGGTTTGGTTTCAGAAACTGAAACTCATTCTTAGCTGAGGGGAATATACACAAAAGGCCAGAGGGTGAACTCATGTACCACAGTAAAATCAAAGGGAGTTTAAAAATATTTTGTTTGTGAAATGATTCTCAGAACACCTCATTGAGAATCACAGCTTAGTCATCCTCAGTTTTCCTCCTGCTGTGTGTGGAGCCACCNTCTCCTNATCAGCAACCTGTTTGAACGCAGGGCTTCCTTCTAGTAAGTTGGTCCAAAGAAGAAAACTAAAGGATGCATTTTAGGAGCAGAATTCTCTCTCATGGTACACTAATAAGCTGGTTTTCAGATATAAATTAGTCCAGTGTTTGCCCCTAAGCCGCCCCCCCGCCCCCCCGCAAGTTCCTATAACCATTCAACTTTCTGGTGTCTCAGAGCTGAAAGAACAAAGGACACAGAGGTAATGCCAAGCATCAGATCCCCAGATCAGACCAAATCAACCAGCATCATTGTTGTACATCCTAGCACATCACAGCATTATCAGCTCAAAAGAGGACCAAATTAAGACCAGCTAGGAGCTGAATCAATCAATTGCTAGGCTGGTCAATGGTCATAATAAGACACAAATTGGGACCATAAAAATTTAGAATTCCCAAACAACTACACAGATGTACAGAGAGACAAAATGTGCCAAGGATGTACCTGAGGGTAAATTCCAGCTGCCACATATATGTCCAGAATAGAGAAAGTAAAAAATAAATACCTAATAAGTACATAGCTGATTATAGAAACATACAAGGGCGAGTGCTACAAAGCTAACAGAAGCTTAACTATTCCCAAAAGGNACAGATAATAAATAAAAAATGAACCTAGTCTGTGCCAAATTGTGAGAATTTGGGCCAATCAATCATAGAGTAATATGAAGCTCTTAATTTCCCAGACCACGCTAGATAAATGATAAAGATAGCTCTGTTACTAATTTTCTCTCATTCTTGCCCTCCCAAAATGCTGGGCCAAATTTATTTGTCTTGTTTTTTTAACATGAATGAAGCTCCAGTGACTGTCATTCAAATAAATTTCCAGTGTATCTGTCCTTATAGCCCTCTAGATAGAGTGTTCTGAAATCTGGACACAGAGTGGGGAGGAATGTACATAAATAAATAAATAAAATTCTGAAAGTGGTGGCAGAGCTGAAAGTCAAACCTAGGCCACCAAATCCAACTAGATCTGGGATAAGTCGCTTTACCTGCCGTGCAGTGAATCAAGGAAGCAACTGGAGCTTGTTAGCATGGCAGGGATCAGGTTCTCCTCCAGCCATTCTAAAAGAAGCTTCTTTAAAATGCTATTTGACATGGAACGCCAAAATGTAGAGGTAAATAATTGCCTCAGGAGCCCCACTCACACTACCTCCCTGTGGCACCTATGAGTGCACACACACACACACACACACACACACACACACACACACACACACAGGGCTCTGCCACAGAACTCTAGAGCTCTGAAGCACACTGCTCTTGTAAAGAAGGAAGCTGTAGTAAACATGAATAAAGCCAAGCCAATACAGTGATGTTCCCCAATAAACACAAATAATAGCTATNAACAGTGCTCAGAGAAGGCTACATGGCTGCATAACTTGGAACAAAACAGAGATAAAAATCTCAACACAAGGAGCTGGTATTTCTCTTTCTTTTCCAATTGCAATTCCTAAGCCATCAACATTTTGACAAATGTTATCAAGATACCCAGTCACCAAACTTCTCTGCTCCTTGATATCATCCAAGAAGTGGTTTCTGCTATCCCAAGTCCCCCTGAAAATCAACCAGTGTAAACTAACCTAAACCTCAAAGAGGCCACTCCCTCTTAGTCTTCCCCCCTTGTGTTCCTGGTAGCCATTACCCTCACTATTACATTATTAGCAGTCTATGCAGTGTCCTCAAGGAAACCAGAGAAGCCTCAAAAATGNGTCAAAAGAGATGGTAGCTAAGCTCAACACAGCACAAATAAATAGAAGCTAATCCCAAAGTTTATCTGACAAAATGCTACCACTCCCAGATGTTGAGCAGGGACAGTATAGTGGATATAAGGTATCTTTAACTGAAAATCCAGGGCACACATGCATCAGTGCCTCTGAAATAGAAAGAAGACACACTCCCAGCCCTGTCTGGGTGCTCTACCCCACTCAAATCATTTGGCACAGTACCCAGTACAGACAGCATCCCTACAGGAATGCACAAGCAAAGAGAACTGTAACAAGAGCATCAGTGGTTATATATATATAACCATATATATGTTTATCAAGGGGTTCTGTGGGGAAAACAGACTCACTGATACAAAATGAAGTGGCACCATTGCCTCTTCTTCTCCCAGCGAAAGATGGGGAAAGCTCCAGACCAGGTCATCGAACTCTGCACCAGGAAGCCTTCCACATTCCAAGAGAGAGCTGGTGACCCTCTCCCTCCTCCCTTTTAAGTGGTCACATAGGCAGATAAGAAGCACCACCTCTANCAGGCAGATAGCCCAAGGTCATGGACAGAGCAAATTCCCACTANACTTCCCTTTTTTTGTCTAAATAAGAANGTTCTAAACCTAATACAAAGCTATATACAATAAGAGCAATTATCAAATATTGTCTAGGAGAAAGAAAGGGTAATAACATAAANAAAAATAGAACTACAACCAACAAGAACAACATCAAGTAAGAAACTTACTAAATGTCCAGACCATAGGTAAACGGCAAATTACAGAGATTACTCCAAAAGCTGTCCTATCCTGAAGAATCTAAATCTAGTAACCTAATATGTAACTACCTAGTCTTCAACCCCATCAAAGACCTGAGAAGGAAAATAATATTACCTGAGTAAACAGGAGGTACAAGCAAGCAACTTCCAAAAAATACAAAAATAGACAGACAGCTAGCTGCTTGGACAGTCACCCAATGTTTGTCTGCAACGCTGGGACATCCACTTTTGGCTATAGGCCTAGAATATCTGACAAACCATTTTCAGAAGCAGAATATTTGAAAGACTGTCTTACCCTGTCTTGACAAGGTTCAGCAGTTGTTTTTCCTTGTATCCTGCTTGTCCAGAATGAAGGCTCTCGTTACAGAGAACAGCCAAGAATTGTTTTGGTTGAATTCAAGAACCAAATACAACCAGAGTGGCTGCAGNACAGAGGCCCTCATGATGGTTCTAGAGCAGAGGGCCTGAGTTCCTTTGAGCCTTACATATAGAAAGAGTTCAGCTAAAACAAAAACAAATCAAGATCTTACTATATAGTCAAGGCTGTCCTCAAACTCACTGTGTAGATCAGGCTGGTCTTGAACTTTATACCCACCTGCTTCAGCCTCCCAAATACTGGGGTGACAANCATATGCTAGCTACCATATNCAACTCACAATTCATAGACCTAAAGTACCATGGAAGAGCTCAATTCAAGCTTGAGTTTCGTGTGCAGTATCAGTGGATACAGATGGCATCTTTGTTCCAGTCCTACTTTCACCAAAACAATTGCTGATGCACAGATACTGGAATTTACTCTAAATCTTCACTACCTTCACCAGTTGAGTCATGAAAAAGGTTGGAGGTGTAGGAGGGGCANTGAGAACAGTGATCANATTAGAGAAAGTCCTNGAAATAAGAACCATTTCAAACTCCAACGGTCTAAGTTCACACCTCTCCAAATAGCAAATATATTTCAGAGGACTAAGCCTCCTAAATGAAGCTCCCTATCNGGGTCCTATTTAGGCCTGATAGATCATCAGGTCCAGCCCCTCCTCCATGTCCCTCCTTCCCAGAACTACCATCTACTCTGAGCCTCTGCTCGCACTTCACAGTTAGCACTAACACCTGGCCTCTCTGCATGGACTCAGAAGACCTCCTTCCCAAGCACAGCCCACCAGGGAAGCAACCTCTTTCATGTATTCCCTGGAGTACCCATACTGCTNCCTTAGGTCATCTCTAAGAGCAGAAATGACTCAAATACAGCTGCATCACTGAAGGCCACCACAGCATGGGTGACAGTTTACCAAAGCTGGAAACCTGAAGCCCATTGTACAGCCTGCAACAGCTTAGCAGATGGACAGTGTCCTTTCCAGGTGCCTCAGTTGGCTTAAGTTCCTTAGGTCATCTGACCAGGCTGTTTTTCTTGAAATTGGGGTAGATGTCATCTTCATCTTTGATAAGAAGGAATCTGTTAAAGATTCAATGTGCTGCACTGAACCCCCAAGCAAGTTTTTGCTTTTAAAACATATTGAATTTCATCCACACCTTCCAGAAAACAAAAAATAGTCTATATAAATATGATCACATGCTACTGTTCTAACCCCCAGCTTTCCTCTTCTAGCATCATCTCCTCCATGGTCTAGTCATCTAGTCGTGCTGACATACAGTTCCCTCAACAGGAGTGTATTGCCTCTCCTCCCTTCCTGGCTGACAGTGCTCTCCAAACAGCTCATCTGTTACCTCCAGAGCACCTTTCCTGCTCCATCCTCCTTCAGGCCAAATCAGAGGCCCAACTCTGACTCTCATTCTGCACAAAGATGCTGTACTCTGTGAAGCTAGTGTTGTGTGATATACTTTTCTGGAGGAGACAACACACACACACACACACACACACACACACACACACACACACACACAACCTACTTTCCCCAAAATAAGGAGGCCACAACAAACCAAAATATATAGATAGCACCAAAGTCCAACTTGGTAAACCAATGAGTTTTATTAAGGTTACTTACAGGGATATGGGTGAAGGGTTACTTACAGATACAGAAATGACTCAAAGATTGCTTCATTACCAAAGCCCATGCCAGCATGGNTGATCAATCAGCAAAGCTGGGAACCTGGAGCACACTGCGCAGCCTATAAGAAGTGTAACAGGTTGGAAAGCNTATTTTCCAAGTGGCTCAGTTGGCTTGAGCCTCTTTCAGGCTGCTTGGTCGGTCTCTGCTTCCTANGGGTCTTCCAGTCTTCTTTGCAGCTTGTGTTGTCTGAGAGTGACTCTCAACAATCTTTACTCTTAGGAGGGAGGGGCATAGTGAATCTGAGTCAGTTTCAGGGACTTCCTGAAGCTGTTTTGAGTTGTTTTCTTTTAGTCTTGAGGAGCTTCCTTACTGGGTGGAATATTTAAATCTCCAAAGTGAGAAAGTCTCACTTCAAGGACTCCACATTAAAATTCNCTTGGGCACCTAGGTACCTAGAGCCCAACTGTCATGGTTCTTANTTAATTGCTCTAGGAACCAGCACTTGGAGGCTAAACAAGAGATGGCAAGATCAAGGCTACATAGTAAATTTAAGACTGTTCTGAGCTACATGATGAAACCCAATCTCATAAAAATGAATAAATATATAATAAATAATATGACAATGCTTTTTCATTTTATTACCTTAATTTTATTCNATTTTGCTCCACTATTGTACATAAAATGAGTAGGTAACAGATTTTCTGGATAGGTGAAAGATGAAAAATTGGAAGGGTGAGCATCTTAAATCAGCTAGGGATGGCTTCTGGACCATTACATTAAGAAAGGCTTGATACTAAATCTAAGCTTTGTGAAAATGCCAGCTACGGCTTATTTCTCAGAAGGTATTTGTTACACCTTACTTTATTCCACAAATAGCAGAATGGTGCATGGTTTCACCTGAGCCTGCTCACTATAGACTAACAGAAGGAATGGGCAGCAATGACAGACTGTAGGTACAGACACTGGTAGGCACTCTCACAATGAGATATGTTTTCAGCAAGTGTTATAGGTCTGTGCCAATCACCCCTACTCATCCTTTCTCTAGCCTGCTCCCTAAATAAAGGCTGAAGTGTATGCTGTTTGTGCACANGGCTTGTGTGCGCTCTGGCTGTGGTGAGCTTTGACCATTGGACACCCTCCAGAAAATATGATTGAGGAAGCAACATGAGTATTTTATTGGATATCTGCCTGCTGGGTTGCCTCAGGCTGACTCTGTTCCCTGATTAAAAATTATTCTGCCTGCCCTCTAACAGCTCCAGTGCTAGAAGCTCTGACACACCGGACTAGCCCCACTGCTTCTCTTCACTCACACTTGAATAAATAGTCCCTTTAAAAGATAAATTTCATCTAACTGTATTATTTTATAATGATATAATAACTAATATCACAAGCATTCATANGATAGGCAGGTATCTTTGTACACAGTGAAAGAAGGGTACTTGCACAGCAGAGAGGGATGCAATGGACTAGAGACAATACAAATAGACACCATATCCACTTCATCTTCTACCTTAGCTTCCAAACCGTAATCCAGACCTGTCTTTGTCAATTAGTACTGACTGACTAAGCAGAGACAGCTTAAGCCATTAAACTCTAGTTTGACCTGTGGGCCTGTCCTGTTTCCCTTGCTGGGAAAAGTAAACTCAAAATTTGTTGTCTGAATGTCAGTGAGACAGAGCAGTCAGGCATTCAGAAAGAGGCTGAGTCAGGTTAAACTACAAAGTACGAAGGACAGTGTGGTCTGTCNTCCCTTCCTGGTGCTGGCTGTATCACTATCCACAGTCTCCACACCTGGCAGAATTCAGGCNTCTCTGGTATTTATTTTAAAAAAATCAAAGACACCTCTGTTCATCACCTCTTCGGTTATATGAGAACCCATAGCACAATTGGCCACAAAGATGGAATCAAGAGAGGTGAACCCTCAAATGTGTCCCCCCAAATACACACCCTCAATAGAACAGGGCTTGTCCCTGAGTGGTCCTTTCACTGACTTTGTGAATCATGTGCTAAACAGTCGAGCACGAAAAGCTTTACTGGACGAAAACACTTCTTGGGAGGATGGAGACTGCTCGGAACCAGTAAGCCTCTTCCCAGAGTCCAGTGTCAGTAATAAGGCCTCAGGAGCCAGTCTGGGCAGCAAGGAGCGCTTCAGGTTGACTTCCCACACAAAGGAAACTCAAAAAACATCCAAGAGAAAAGGCAGAGCCAGATGCCTCTGAGAAGACAGGTTGTGAGGGAGCAATCAAAAACTATTTAGGGGAAGAAAAGGAAGAGGAATTAGGGCTGCAGACCTCTAGCCCTGAAGCAGGAAGAACAGTAAAGCACACCCCAATTTCATTTCAGTCAGACCCCTTTCAAGCTTTCCCAACTCTCCAATTCACTGTCTTCAATAGCCTTTTCATCTCTCAGGGTCCAACTCAAATGCCTTCTCCTCTGCAGAGGCTTTCTACTCCCAGAAAGAATTACCCGTTCTTCTCTCTGCACGCTTTAAAGCCTGTCAGCCCTCTCTGGCTCCTCGCACTTTGTAAGATATGTATGCCTTTGCCTTCACCAAATGATTTGTAAGCTCACTAGTGGCAGGGATCTGCCTTGGGAANTTCTNAATAAAAGCAGGCCCTGAATCAAAGTAGTTGAATGTATAAATATTCTGAGTTTATCAANGACANACTTTGGTATCAACAGGACATTGGGCATCTGTGGTAATTTGAATGTAATTAGCCCCCATAAGCTCATAGGGAGTGGCACTATTGGGAGGTGGGCCTTGTGGAAGAAAGCGTGTCACTGTGGGGGTGGGCTTTGAGGGTCTCTTTGGTTTAAGCTTCGCTCAGTGTTACAGTCCACTTCCTGTTGCTTTCTGATAAAGATGTAGCCAGCACCATGTCTGCCTGCACACTACCATGCTCCCCACCACGCTCCCTACCGTGATGATAATGGACTAAACCTCTGAAACTGGAAGTGAGCCACCCCAATTAAATATTTGTCTTATAAGAGTTGCCNTGGTCATGGTGTCTCTTCACAGCAATAGAAACCCTAACTATGACAGCACCCTTCCTCTTCCACCACCCCAGCTCTTCTCCCATTGGTGGGAAAATAAAGGGGTCTACAGAACAAGTGGAGCTGCCTTCTACCTCATCTTNCATGAATACTCCCAAAAGTGGAACCCAAGACAAGGGCTCATGGGAATAGGAATGATGGTAGGTGACAGAAAGTAAAAAAGCAGAAATAAGTAAGCTGCATCNACAAGCCAGTTCCCTCTTGAGTCACTGGGATTCCCTCTCAGCGGGGTCACTCTAAAGAAATTCCCTATAGACATTACTTCAAAATGTCCTACAGGGCAAACAATAGGAGAATTAATCACTATGCTTACTAAATTAGCCGCTGGCCCAAGGTTATGGGCTTTTTCCTTGTACATTTTTAGATGTGTGGCTGAGTGAGCATGAGTGTTTCTTCAGGTATCCTGTGAGAAACTGGTAGAGATGTCACAGAACAGAAAGCAAGTATTGAAAGGTGCAGCTGAAGTAGGGTAGGGCCAAGTGACAGCTGAGTACAGCTGGTTGCCACAGCAACTACTGAAACAGGTGGGCCAACAGAGCAAGAGGCAGGGAGGCACACAAAGGGCCTGATGCACTCCCTTACCTTAGCATAATTTTTATCAGCTCTGATTTTTATACACCCTGTTAGTGAGTAAGCCACACTAATCCTAGGATTACAACTGTTAAGTTGTTAGCAAAAAACATTGGGTAATATAACTAGAATTTTCCAAAGCCTCACCATGCCGTGAGTACAGTTACTATAAACACTTGGTTTTCAGTCACATTGACCTTGAGAGTGTCACATTCCTTGCCCTCGATGTCACCAAGCCAAAGCTTCCAGTTGCCTGAATGGTTCATTTCTTCCCCTCTCCCTGTGGGAGCNCCACCATGGATCAAAGAGAAATGGAAAGACATTTTCCGCCAAGGTCACATTTTAAGCAGAGAACATATGTGCAGTCTACTCCAGTCAGCAACTCAACCATGAAGACCATTCCTTCAGCTTCAGCCCTAGTCCAGGGAACTTCCTTCTTTCTCCCTTCTCCTGACCTCTACAACTAGTGCAAACAACATACTTTCANGCAAACGAACTCCAAACAGCCAACTGCTTACAGCCCATCCTAGCAATGCACTAGANNTGCCCAGGCAAGTCTGAACTCCAACTGTGCCCACAAACAGAAGGAAGCCCAAGCTATCTCCTCATTACCAAGGCAACCATTTGAGAGTTTCTACATGCCAGGGATTCTGTGCATTGTGACTTAGAATTGTGAAGGCCCCAACGGTTTAGCACCGAAAACCCCAAGGCTCTTTGTTTGGTTTATCCCTCCTGATATAAAAGAATCCCTTTCAATGTCCTGAGATGTTTTTGTCCTGGCATTCTGTCATTTCCCTTTAAAGGGACCNTTTTGATTTTCTCGGTTGCTGCCAATCATTAAGAGATGTACCTAACCTCCAAGACCCNAGTGCCAAGACAAACTCAAAATCTCATAGAGTATATTTTTAAGTGACTAAGTTTTCCCCAAATGATCTTAGTGGACATACAGCATCCNTCTTTAATTATGCCTACAGGGAAAAATAAATATTGTGTTCAAGCCTGACCCCATTTGGTCCAGCTATTTGAAAAACAATGGCTGGTGAAAGCAGAAAATGAAAGAAGACAGTAATAAGATAAGGTGGTATATTGACAGCTGAGATCTTGTGTGACATCTGTGNGTGGTTCTATGGCTCCAAGATTAGGCTGTTCTCATTTTGAAAGCACCATCCATGAACTCTGTCAATCAGCCACTCATTTGTTCGTACTTAATGCATTTCCCTCCACCCTACTCCCTCAAAGAATATTTTTAAAGATGGTGCTAAAGAAACAACACATGGATCACCTGTATGCAGGTGAAAGGCAGCATTTTCCCCTTGACTAACTTACAAACTGAGCTTGGATTTTTATCAGCATTTGCTGTGCCTCACTCCTGCAAGAGAATACAATTTATTATTCTCCTTGGACTTCAAATAAAAAAAATAACATCAAAGTCTAGCAGGAAATAAAAGCTCTGGTTCAGACATTATTTTGTTTCCCTCATCTAAGTAAATATTTGCACTAGCTGGAGGAGCTTATGCTGATGTGTCTGCAAATTGGAAGCATTTTTTTCTATGAGACAGTAAGTCGCTGGGAACAAAAGACCACAAACCAAAATTCCCCTGTGCTCTCTTCCAAGTGACCTCCAGCCCACTGTGCAGATGACATGTGTGGAAGGAAGATGATTTGGTCTCCATGGAAGCTCAGCTTGTGGGCTCTGGCTTGGCAGATTGACAGCTGTGCTAAATGATGTTGAAATTACATGTAATAGATTTTAGATTATGACTATTGTCCTCTAGGGACTGAAGAGCCCCACACAGTGAGAGAGGACTCTAGTTATCTTCTTAAACCTCATTCCAGAGTAAAAAGGCATGGGCTTCTCTTGTTACAACTTGACCTTCTTGTTTACTGGGGGAAGTGGTGAGCATCAAAGGAACTCAGCTAATTGGAAACCACAGGTCCAGTGTAACCACTGTCACCATTTCATAAATGAAACTGACTTGACCATGTTTAATACAAGTCCAGATGTGATCTTTCTCCAATTCAAAGCTAGTAATTGTTAAAATGCTCTGATCGCCAATACTATAATAGTAAATTAGATAAAATTAGCCCAAATTGGCATTTAAATTTTTCCCTTTGCACAACTGGTACTCTGATCTATTGGCAAACCCAGTTTGTGTTTTGTACTGTTTGTATACAGAAGGTTGGGGCTTGTGTGCTGGTGACTGGGAAAAGGGGAGATGATGGAAATGATGCAAGTGTCAGCCCCCAGATAAAGGAGCAAACAAGCCAGGACCAACCTGAGCCTGAGCACACCTGAGATGGACCCCGAAAGTCACTGAGAGAGCTCTGAGGAAGAATGGGGTTCCTGAGTGAAAACATGAAGAGAAAACTCCTGGGAAAAGTAGAGTCAGAATATTGTTGGACACAAAGAACAAGAGGCTGGGGTCACAGCTTAGCCTAAGTACCTAAGTCTTAAAGTGGGTTTTCTTTGTCACAGTACAATATAAAATAGGTCACATCCTGTTTTGTTCAGGTTTTTGTTGTTGTTTTTCATTTAAAGTAGTGTTGGTGTGTTGGTTCTATAGTCAAACNCTCTGCTCAAATAACTTGACTACCTCTACAAATCAACTGGATAGAGAAGTAGGGAGGGGCCAGAAGGAGAAAGTAATTGAGGAAGATTTTTATACTTCATCAAAATAGGAAATAGCGTTTCATGTCTATCTGTTCCAGTGTATCTGACCACCACCCAAAAATAAAAGGGCCAGTCACATGGATGAGACAAGCTCCTTCTCTCAAGAAAACAAAACAGTTTAGACAAGTGTGGGGACTGTTTCCACAGACACTTCAGGAATCCTGGTGCCAACAAGCAAGTCTGTCCACTATGCCGTCCAGCCATACCCCAGACTAGCTACAGCATCCTGCTGTGTCTATGGTTACCAGTACCCAGGTAACTCATGTGCACATTGAAATTTATGCTGAGCTTGGATGGCCGTACCTTACCTGTAAACATGTTGAGAAAGGCACAGATGTACAACTTAAAGCAAAGACTTCTGTGGAGAAGGTGGCAATGTTCCCTCCATTTCTTTCTTTCCCTTTAAGAGTCTTCCCAAAGTATAGGAGCATGTTTTGCATAAGAAGTAAGTGAAAAACCAAAGAGCATACATGCATCTGTTTAGCATTTACAATAAGAACTGCAGGACAGATCAATCAGGAAACAGTGGATCAGGCTACTTACAAAGTATGAGATCAAAGAAAGAGAAGACGGGATTCAGAGGTAGACTCACTTCCCCCAAGTACATGTTAGTGAAGTTTTGACATAGCACTTTAATGTTCTACATACTAAAATTTTTAAAAGGAAATCAGCAATGACACAAAGAGGAAAGAAAAATCCTGAAACCTAAAGCAACAAAAACAAGTGAACCAATTATATTTCAAATGAATACCATAAACACAGTGAAGGAGAAAATAGGGTAAAGTATTGATCCAAGTAATTTATTGGCTTGGCATTTGAATACCTCTGGTCATTGAGAGACTGAGAATGGGAAGAACAGCTAATAAATATGAATTCTCTCCCCCCCCGTGTGTGTGTCTGTGTGTGTGTGTGTGTGTGTGCAAGTTCATACAAATAACAAATGCAGAAGAAAGTTCCCCAACAGTCAGAAATGAAGAAGGAGCATAAAGCTGAATACATAAGCTCATGAACCCAGAGTGGGGTTTATCAGCAAATGAGAGGAAGGAATTTAGCCCCACAATACCCAGTGGAGTGAGTAGGACTGGGACCACAAAGCCAAGGTTCTTGAAGAGCTGTTCCTCAGTGAAGAGTCTAACTCCTTTTTGCTAGGCAGGAAAGTAGCAAGAAAACTCATCTTTATGAGGGAAAGACCTCCCCACTAGAAGCAGCAGGCCCTGGCTGGTTCCATATACATATGTAGAGCCTAAATTTATACTCCCCGTGTGTTCTGGGAATAAGCAATGAATAGATTGCTGTAAAATGAAGCCCAAATAAGTGAAGCCCCTGGGACTGCCAACAAAGAATACAAAATTGTTCAAAACAAGCCTTCTAAAACACAAAGAAATAGTAATTTCTAAGGCAAGCACACACACACACACACACACACACACACACACACACATACAGTCTAGCTGGAAATAAATACACTATACTGGGGAAAGCAATCACTGTGAGGAGGGATATACAGCCACTACAGACAGGAAGAGCTATATGCACCTTAACAACAACCNGAAAGTACTGTGGAATATTCCTTTACATTGCGTGAATATATGTTACTGTGATTGGTTTAATAAACAAGCTGACTGGCCAATAACAGGATAAAGTTAGGCAGGAAAGCCAGACTGAGAATGATGGGATGAGGAAGGGCGGAGTCAGAGTGGGCACCAGACAGACAGAGAACAAGTCAGACACACAAAACGGGATAGAGGTAAAAGCCACGAGCCTCGGGGCAGCACATAGATTAATAGAAATGGGTTAAGTTATAAGAGCTCGTTAGTAACAAGCCTGAGCTATTGACTGAGCATTTGTAATTACTATTAAGCCTCTGAGTGATTATTTGAGAGCAGCTGTGGAACAGAAACTCCACCTACAGGAAAGAGACTACTAAATAATGTTGCTAATGACAAAAGAAAAGAACTTTGAAAACAAGGAAAGGGNGGGTCCTGTGGGAGTGGGAAGAGACTGATAAACTTGAAACTGATGAATGAAAACTTCTGAGTGAAAATGAGAACTTCAATAAACAGATTAAAGAATAGATTATAGATGGCTGCTGGGAACACAGATATGAGGAAATCACACAAAATGAAGCAATGAGACACAAAGAGAAAATAGGAGAACCTTAAAAATCCATCTCACTGGAATTCTAAGAGTAGAGAAATTAAACAATGAGGAAATAAAAAAATCGTCAACATATAATGGCTGAGAATTTGTGAGGACTGATTAAAAAATCATGAGAACATTTGTTAGAGTTCAAGGCAAAAAAAAACCCAAAACATAAAGCATATGCAAACCAGTTCANTAAAGTGGCTGTTTTATTTTATTTTTATTAGTTCTTTGAGAATTTCATACAAGGTGTTTTGATCATACCTACTCCCTGTCCCCACTCCTCCCAAATCGACCCCCTCCTCTACCACCCAAGTTTGTATCCTCCCATTTTCAATCCATCAAGCTAAATTGTGTCCATATACTTGTGGGTGTGTGCCCTTCCACTGGAGTGTGGCTGACTTACCAGGGATCACACCACAAAAGAAAACCAACTCTTCTCCAAGCAGCTACCAACTGCCATTAACTCCTCAACTAGGGTGAGACTTTGCCTGCCTCCCCTCTCCATGGTGGGGTTTTGGCTGGCTTGAGTTTGCACAGGTCTTAAGCATGTTGTCATAAATTCGGTGAATTTATNTGTGCCACTGCCCTGCTGTGTCAAGAACACACCATTTCCTTGTAATCATCCACCTTCTCCACCTTACAGTCTTCCTAGCCCCTCTTCCAAAATGATTCCTCAGCCTTTGAAGAGAGGGTGTAACATAGATGTCTCATTTAGGGATACGATTCCTCAGGCTCTTGTTCTCTGTTCCTTGATGAGTTGTAAATCTCTGCTAATCTCAATCTACTGAAAAAGGAAGCTTTTCTGATGAAGGTTGGACAATACTAATCTATGGATAGAGATATAAGTTATGACTATTTTAAAAGGTAAAAGCAGGGCATGCAGAAAGTCAAGAGGTAGAGGAACTGGTAAGATCAAGGAATCACAAAGGCATGAGATGAAGAGGTTTTCAAGTCCAAAGAGCTGAGTGGAGAAGTCTATCAGAATAGCAGCCAGACCAGCAGTGAACTACAGCCAACTCCTGTGTTCAGCTGGGTTCCGGAAGCCTGNGGAGCAACGTCTACCTCAGCCTCCAGGTCCTCAGAGCTTCCACCAGAGCCTGACATTAAGAAGGCTCAGTCAGAAGCCAAAGGGCAGGACAGATGCAACCCATCTGTGCTAGTCACAGTGCCCCACCCCTGAGCCCCAAGGTTTGATCAGTTT
>LZPO01035007.1:175153-197573 GCA_001675575.1 Neotoma lepida | reverse complement strand
AGAGAGAGAAGCAGAGCTTGGAAGTGGGTCTCACACCATGCCAGCTGCTGCTGCCACCTCTCCCAGCTGGAGCCAGAGCCCTGCCCTCCCCACCCCCAGCCTCAGAGCAAGCTGTTGACATCTCCAAAGTGTGCTACTTGGGGACAAGGAACTGATGAAGGCCCCCTCTCATCTGAGAGCATGGAAATCAGTGCCCATGGTGAGGACAGCAACTGGCACATGGAACAGATGGCAGGATGCCGGCTTGGTTCTGTTTCTGGGGATGTTTACATTCTTAAGTGACTAGTTTTGACGTGTTATACCACTAATGAAGCTTTTTAGTGTGACCTGGAAAACACAGTTGCTGCAGCTGGGCTGTGTGATCTACTCTGGAGCCCTGGGCTGTTTCTATCTGAGCAGCAGCGATTAAGGAGTCCTGGGCTAGAAGAGAAATAAACAGTGCCACAGGATGGGTCACAAGGGAGGACATCCTGGAGTAATCAGTCACAAATGAACAGTGGTCCCCAGACTTGCCCCTTGGTCAATACACTCATGTCCTCAAACTCTGAGCACATATTCATGATGGTGAAAGGTGAAAATAGAAACTCAACAGAAGGCATATCCTGATTGACACAGGACTGAGAGGTCTGCACTCCATGGCAGTGGGTTCTTCTGGACCAACAAGGATTACTCTTAGAATCTGAAAACTGAGCCCTTGTGATTCCCAGAGGTCTGCCCAGGATTTCTGTACACCCTGGCTTTTCTGCTGCAGAGAGCTCTCTGCTGAGGCACTGCAGGGTCAGCTCAGTCCTTTGCAGTCAGAGTGCACACACATGTACAGAGGAGACTAAACGGTACTGATGAGTTGATGTAAGCAGAGGATGGGTGGCTAGCTTAGGACAGCACTGGGCAAGAGTCAAAGCCCTTCCTTTCCTCCAGCCAGCCTCACTTCGTAGCAGCACTGTGTAAATCAACCCCCAAGAACATAGATATGGGGACCTTGGAAAACCACAGCAGGACCCTGTCAACACAGCACACTCCTCTGGAAATCTGTGTGTGTGTCAACAGTAGGGTAAAAAGTAGAAAGGTCCCAGGGATCAGCAGAGCAATGATTGTTACTGCTATTATAAAACCTGCAGAGATCTGAGCTCAGTCTCTAACAGGATTAATAAATAAATAGATGAAAATAATAAACGCAAAGAAAATGGTAGAAAAACAACCCCACAAAAAAACTTGTTCATGTTCCAGCTGCTTCCATCAGAACCAAGAAGCAGAGAATACCGAAAGACATAAAAATAAATTTTAGCTGAAGTTGAACATGAAGAGACATTCTGGATCTGCTCCCTGCTAATCTGAGAAGTGTGTTCATGTGATGGTATCTAGGTACCTACAATAATATTATAGCTTTGCACTTGATATAAAAATCATCTTCATAGTGATAGTAATCTCATCTTGCTACTTCTAGCAGTTCATTAGAATGAATCTACCTCTTCATGTTTATAAAGCGTTCGTTTTAAAAGTCAATGGTTTGTCTTGACTAGGTCCTAGGTACACCTTATGTTACGTTTTACTCTGTGTAGTTTTCTCAGCTCTGTGCCAAGACTTGCACCTAGCATTCAGAGAACCCAAAGCAAGAAAGATAAACTCTTGTTTAAAAACAAAAACAAAAATATGATAACATAGAAAGTCCTGTCCAAGGATATACCATGACAGATACATGATACCTCATCATGTGTATGGAACTCTATAAACATGGACTTACTTCTAGCAGCTCAGAACTCAGGAAAGTATCACAGCATGACAAACCCAGATGTAGGGTTTTCCAGAAAAAGTTTAAGATAATAGAAAGAAAGGTTGCAATCATGGTTGGAGCAAACAAATCAGGTCAACCTTTGGAATAGTAGCTCTCAGTCTGTACCTTGAAACTGGGGTACTGTGACCAATGATGCCTCCCCATCATCTCAGAGGAGCTCACCCAAATTCACACATTTACTCAAGCAGACAGATGCTGTTCAACCTGAAGAGACTCCTACCATAGCCAAATGGTTAATGATACACACTCTGACTTAGCCCCTGGTGCTGAATGGGGGTCTATCTATGGAACAGAGTCATCATTTCTCTCACGACCTTCCACTGTGTACTCCTGTGAACAGTCAACTGCAGACCCCAGAGGCTGGGACTCCCTCAGACCATGTCAATTCATCTCTCAAATTCCCCAGGGTCTTGAGGAAGCCATGTGGTGGAGGCAGGTCTGTTTTGCAGGTCTGTGTGCATGTCCTCTCTCTGTGATCTGACCAACTGGACAGCAAAGGCCACCAGGGCTAAAGTCACTTCCCTGTGCCCCTTAGTCACAGCACAGATCTGGGAAATTGAAGTTGTTCCACAGGACTTGGTGAATGGCTGGACTTCAAATCAAATCAATGTGGCCTGATCAAAGGAGGAGAGACCCTAGGAACTTGGGCCCTGAGGGTTCAGGATTCTTAAGGGAGAGTGTGGTGGTTTGAATGAGAATGGCTCCCCGAGGCTCATATATTTGAATGCTTGGTCTCCAGTTAGTGGAACTGTTTGAGAAGGACTAGGAGGTGTGGCCTTGTTGGAGAAGGTGTGTCACTGGGGGTGGACTTGGAGGTTTCAAAATCCCACAGCCATTACCAGTTAGCTCTCTTTGCCCCATGCTTGTGGATCAAATATGAACTCTCAGCTGCTGCTGCAACTCCATACCTGCCTACCAAGTCCCCTTCCATGAGTGTCATGGACTCTGACTTTGTGAACTACAAACAAACTCTTTCTTATATAAATTGCCTCGATCATGGTGTCTCATCACAGAAGCAGAAAAGTAACGGAGGCAGAGGGGTACAGGGAACAATGCCATGTCTCTAAAGCTCATTATACGATCCTGGTTTGAAACTTGGACTTCACTCACAGTGCTGTAGTGCAGTGATCACATGAGGGTGACTTGAGCTCATCCTCAGCATGCAGTGTACCCACTGTTCCCATACTCTCTTGGGTAGGGGGACCTGTTCCTGGAAGGAAAACACAAAATTCTAGACAGTGCTATGACAATGAAGAGATTGTTCAATGGGCAAATAAATGAACACACTACTCTAGATAAGAAAATACAAATTTGGAAATGCATATTTTATATTACCTAGAAAAATGAAACCAGCAGAGTAGACTATCATGGGATGGAAGAAGGGGCCCATTCAGATTGCCCAAGGTGTCTTGGTTTGAGTGTGAAATGTCTGCCACAGGCTCATGTGTTTGGACACTTGGTGTCTAGTTTTTGGGGGTCTTTGGGGAACCTAAGAGGTCCCTAAATTAAAGGAAGGTGGCTGCTAGAGAGCAGACCTGAAGTTCCTCATCAGCTCTGACTTTGCTATGGGAATGTGTTTAACGTCAAGATCAAACAAGAACAACATTCAGGATGACCAGTAGAAGGTTTGCTTCTGATCTTAGTTGAAGGTGTCTTCATTTGTTTTCCACTTCAGTAACAAAATACCTGAGGCTAGTGCTTTATAGAGAAAAGAGGTTTATTTGGCTGATGGTGATAAGGGCACAGAACACCCAGATTTGTAGGAGTTAAGTGATTCTCAAGAGGAAAACACTGATCCATTTATGTGGTCCCCATGGCCTAACTGCAACCTTTGAAGATCTCGTCCTCTCTAACACCATTCATTACACTAGGGACCCTGTTTCTTCCACTATATGGAAATACCTCATTCTGGCACGTTGTAGAGAGTGTAGGGGGGACTAGAAGGGAAACATCACACAGCTTAGGCCCACTCATGAGGTAGCTCTCCTTGCACCTGGCATAGCTCTGGGCATCTGTGATGATGAGAATGCCTTGGGCAAATGGCAAAGAGTCGAGGTCTCCTCTCACTGTGGCTCAGACCCTCCACAGTCTCGCTTCCTAGAGATATGCAGGAGTTCGAGGGGTGAGACATGGGTCCCTCCTTTAAGTCTCTTCAGAGCACTGAGGATTTCCTGTTTGTTTGTTTTAAAATTTATGCTATTTTATCTTCAGCAAGTTAGGAGATCCTATAGAGCAGAAACCTACCTGCTGTCCAGGACTTTTGACTAGAAGCCTCATTTTACTCTGATGCTTGCTATTCTACTCTCCAGGTCAATTCTTATTAGCAGCAATAAATAATGGCTCCTGAGACCACTTGATGGAATGCACAAATTGTTCTAAATATGACTCCTTTGAGGAATTCCAAAACAATAAGCTCCTCTGTGTGTCCTAGTGAACATTCTGCCTCCTGTACTTATATAACAGGGAAGAAGGGAGAGCACACTTTCATATGGACTCCAGGATTCCATGGCAAAATCCAACCAGCCATGTCCATCCTTGTTCTGCTCCTGGTTGGAGCTAGTATTACTGGGACAACAGCCCTTGGAACATTGGCCCTCATAGTCAGTCATCAAAATTTTAGAGAATTAAGTAAACAAGTGGACCAGGACTTAGGGAGGGTAGAAGACTTCATATTCAGACAAGAAAAACAAGAATACTCTTCAACAGAAGTCATTCTGCAAAACCAAAGAGGCTTAGATCTTCTCTTGAAACAAGGAGAATTATGTATGGCTTAAGGAGAAACATGTTTGTATAGCAACCAATCAGGGGTAATTAGGGAAAATCTTGCCATGGTCAGAGAAAACCTCGAGGTAAGGAAGCATAGATCAGATAATTAGTATCTGTTTCTGTTTGCCTGGTCCACGTGGCTGACCACCTTACTATCAGCATTAGTTAGACCTTGAATCCTCAACCTTAGATGGTCAACTATGTCAAATGGAAAACAAGATCAGTTAAACTACCAGTCCTTTGGATCAACTATGCCCTCTTAGAACAGGCAGAGTTAGCAATTTGACTCAAATCCATAGAACCAGTAAGGAATGAGACAGGGCAATACAGTGGTTCCCCCATCTTGCATTCTTGCTGAGACTATTTTAGGTTGGACTAGAATTTGATTTCCTGGGTGGAAATCCCTGTGGAAATTTGTCTAATTCTATTTTAGGATCCTGAGGTCAAAATGCCCTAGCTAACTTATCTTGACTTCTGTTAAACTGCTTGCTTGTACAAAACCTCCCCCTCCAGTTAACTACTTATCTTAGCTTCTGTTAAACTGCTTGCTTGGGCAAAACATCTTCATGGAGCTGCCAAGTGAAATAACAGGATGTGATTTTTGCCTTGAAAAGCCCCTTACTCTGGATGCTTGGAGTTACAGTTGGGTCCTGAATAGCTGAGTGTAGTCCCAGCAAGCTGGAATACTGTCAATTTTCTATAAACTATGTCTGAGTGGTAGGCTCTTCTCTGGTGTACTCCCTGTAACAACACGTTACCAATCAAACTAACACAAGCCTTCTGGGAGAGCATGGTTTGAGTTGTGTAGATGAAGAAGTCATGGGTGCACTATAACTTTTGAGTGCAGCATGTGGCTGAATGAATGGGTCTCAGTATTACAGTTCAAGATAGGTCACCTGTGGCTTCTGAAGATGATCCCATCAAGCTCCGAGGGACCAACATGTAGGCAGGCATATTAGGTTACCAATATGTAAATTTTTACCTCCTGTGAAATGTCAACGCTCACAGTTTTTAGAAACACTTGGACACCATTGCCATCTAAGAGTGGCCTCCCTTAACTGTTGGCAGCATTAAAAAGCCCCAAAGCAGAGATCACAGAGACTGGACATTGTCTTTGTGCCAAGTTCCTGAATCCTAAAAGAGAGGGTTGACATTCTCAGGGCCTTTGGAGATGCAAAGAGTGAAGAGACCTGTTTGTTGGGTGGTTAAGATGAGTAAAGATGGAACAGGGAGATGAAGGAATGAAGTGGCTTGACTGGTCACCACCCTGAGTGTTCTCTAGGGAAGGACCCCCCCACCTTACAATTCTCTTCCTCTGTCTCCCCCCCACCCCAGTGTTACACACTCTCTCTGCTCCCTTTCCCATTTTTTTCTTTCTCTTCCCTTCTTGTTCAGGAGGATGAAACCCAGAGCCTCGTGCACACCAGCAAGTGCTCTACCAGAGAACTAACAGTCAGTTTTCCTCTTTCTTTTAATTTTGGGACAGAGATTCAGAGTTGTCCAAGGAGTCCTTGAACTGACAATCCTCCTGCCTCTGCCTTTTGAGGAGCAGAGGTCACAGGCTTGGTCCCAGCCCCAGCTTNTTCTTCCTCTTGCTGAGATACTTGAAAGGCACTGAAAAATGTCCAGGGCTGTGGGAAGGCAGTCATGGTAACCTACTGTGGTGCAGAGTTATGGGAGAGTTGGATCTGCATTTGGGGAGACATCCCCCATGTGGCATACCACTTCCTGGAAACTATCATCTCACAAAGAGCCACTGTTCTTCTCTGTGCAGGACCACAGTGTTTTACTCTCAGAGGTTGAGATATGAAGGTTAGGTTGTTAGTTCTCATCTAGAACAACAACATGAGATTCTCAGATGCCTAAAGAGGTACAGGTACCTTTCCTGAGCAGAGTTCTCCCTCCTTTGTGCATCTCTGCTCTTGGGACCACAAGTCCTCCTTTCATGGGCTCTCCTCTGAAGATCACGAAGGCAGCACAGCTCCTCCCTCACTGTGCTGCAAGCTGACCATGGCCTATTTCTCTGCACCCAAGTCCTTTGTGAGAGCCCCAAAGCCTTGTTTGAGGCTTTGTTCTGAGAACATTCAGATCAGCCTCAGGCTGGCAAGAAGAGAAGCCCAGAAAATCCAAGATGCCAAGACCCAAGGACCAATTAAGGGCAGACAAAGTGTCGTGTCCAACAGAGCAGGCCAAGTGGCTAGTTTATAAAAAAATTAATAATAATTAAATTAAATTAAATTTAAAAACATTTTAAAAGCTCACAGCAGAGACCTGCCTGAGAGGAAACACTTCTAGCTGCCATTACTGGGACAGACACAAAGACATCTTATGGGGAGAATGGCTTCATTGAAAGACAAATGAAGAGGAAAGACAGACAAAACAGCTGTTACAGTGGAGACATCCCATTCATGGACACAGATAACAATCTCTGAGGTGTTGAGAAGATGGAACAACAGACTCTCAGAAAGGCTACAGGGCCCAGCCAGCCTCTGCAGCTCCCTTCCACATGCTGTGGCTGCTGCCTGTCTATGTGAGTAGCCATACTGGCTCCATGTAGAGCCAGCATAGCCAGGTTTGGCACACATACAATGCTGGGGTCCTGCTGAGTAGTCAGGAAGAAGAGAGTAATGGAGGCAAGTGTGCAACCCACTGAGAGTCAGCAGATGCTGCTGGCAGCATTTCCACCCAAGCCTGCCTATGCTTTCTGGGTGCTTGCCGCAGGAGAGGAGCCACAGCCTGGACCAAGGTGTGAGGAAAATGCCCAGAGCATCACAGCACTTCCAGTGTGAAGAAATGCAAGGAAATGGGAGACAGAATGGCAGGAAGGAAGGGCCCTGCCCTTGGAGGGCAGCACACTACCATGTTGATTAGCAAGCTTGTTGTCAGCTCAGGGTGATTGGTGCTGGCGCAGTCTGCCTCTTTGTTCTAGCCCTCCCGTCCAGCAAATGCCCTCTCCTCATGGCTCCACTGGCAGCCTGCAGAACAATGGATGGCTGGTATCCACACATGCTTTGCAGCCAGATGTTACAGCCCCAGCAACACCTGGAGGAGCTGCAGGGTGGAGAACAGGTGACCTTCAGGTAGGAGCCGAGGCACCTGCCTCCTGAGCAAGATGATATGTCCTCCACAGTGTCCTTGCAGCCCTCTGTCCAAAGCACCTGCTTACAGAGCAGCCAATGTCTCCCTCAGCATGGTCTCTGCAAATGGACCTCTGTTAGGGACACTGAGGGGGCCTAAGAGCAGCATGTACAACATGAAACTGAACTCCTAGACTCCATGACTTCTAAAGCATGAGTTTCTGTAACCTGGGAGAGGGTTGTGTCCATTATTGAGTAATTTTGACCAAACCTCTAAAGTAGGTTTCTTTGTCCCAGCAGAGCTTCAGAAAAAAACAAGGTTCAAAAGCCAGCTGTATACCCAACTCTACATAGTGAGTCATCCATTCTAGCCAGATCTGTATGCCACCCATTCCCCTGAGAGCCACCCTGTCTCAGAGACTCCTTGGGAATGTCAAGGGAGGTACTAATCCGACTTGTGAAATATCACATGGATCCAATAATGACCTTAATTTAAGAAGATCATAGAGTCACATGAATGCTCTCTGCACCTATGTGGAAATGGTCCCAGCATGACAAAGATACTGAGATCCTTATATACACAATGACACTGCATTTTCAAATAACCTAAACATGTCCTTCTATATACATTAAATAATCTCTATTACCTATAGCAAGTATACTGAAAAAGCCTGTATAAAAGGCTGCCGTACAGCATTGTATAGGTGAATCATCACAAAAGATGCCTCAGTTCAGAGTCACAGGTGAGGCTCCAGATACAGGATGATCCCAGGTAGTCCGGAGAGGTGGAAAGTGTGCTGGATGGTGGCTCCCAGCACGCTGTGGGGAGGCTGCCACAGTTCCTCAGTCACTTTGACTAGGAGGCATGTGACAAATTCAAGGTTGATTTACTGTTGTCTTTTGGATAAAGACTGCAACAGACAGGACCCACTATGTACTGGAGAAACTCATGTTGGCCCTCCACTCACACTTAAAAGGTGTGGATCATCATTCTGTGTGTCACTTGTCACTCAATAAGTCACCCTTAGGGGGAAAAATCAATTGCATTTTGGGTTCTGAAACAATTTCAAGGTAGGTGGGAGTTTACTGGATGCCTTCTTCGTGGTGACCCTGAGAGATACTCAGAATGGGAGGGGTGTCTACAAAATTCAAAGAATCTTTAATGCAGATCCCCCACACATATACCTTGACTAGCTGAGTGGGCAGAGTTCTGCAGCAGGGCTGTGGTGATATCTGAGCTGAGGGGGAACTGGGTTTGTATTCTAAACCCTGTTGCCATAAGGCTCTATCTGCAAGACAACAGGAGGCACCTAGTACCTAGTACCCTCACCCTGCAAGGCACATGAGTGCCCCATATCACATCTAATCATTGGGGATTTCTTAGCTTCTTTCCGGTTGCTGTCATAAAATGCCCTGACACAAACAAGTGAGAAGGGATTTATTTGGCTCACAGTTTGAGGGAAGACAGTCTATCACAGTAGGAAGTCACAGAATCAGTAGTTTCAGGGAACTGGTCACAAGTATCCAGACCCCAGCCCAGGGAAATGGCATCACCCACAGTGGCCAGGCCTTCTAATCTCTCACAGGCATGCCCAGAGTCCCATCTTCAAGTGATGAAGAGTCTGTAAATTGGCAATGCTAGCCATCATGGGAACCCACACTCAAGAATTGGGGATGTTCATTACAGGACTGATGGGTGGCATGCTGGTGACATTTCCATAAGCCACAAGGCAAGGAGAAAATGTCATCACATGCATGGAGAGTCCCTGCCAATTGTAAACATAAAGTACTGGTAACATCCGGGACCAGCTATGGTTCATATGATAGATGGGAGAGGCCAAGACAGGTGTGACATCAGGGTTTCCTAACTGGGTGTGAAGATTTGATGAGCTGATCTGACAGGTTCTATGTTGAAATGGGCCATCACTCATGACCCATTGTGAGCATAGTTAGAGTATGCGGGCTCATGTTCAGAGGGTTGAGGGCAGAAGGCAGAGTAAAGGAGACTATCTACCTCTGAGAAAGAAATCTACTCTCTTGCCCATATTTCATAGGCATCTGAAATCCAGGCTCCATCATCATGGGTGCTTAGTATGTGGATCATGAGTGGACTGAGCTGCACAAACAAAGCTACAGCTCAGGGGAAGAGACAGCTCAAAGCTAAGTAGTGGAGGGTCCTGTCAGGTCCTCAGAATCTGCTTCAGGCTTCACAAAAGCAGCCAGTGCCCCGCACCCAATGCTGGGCTGGCTAGTTGTCAGAGTCTTGGGCTCCCAGACCCATAGTGCAGGGAGGCTATTATAGGCTCAGATATGACTGCACTGGCTGTTCAGAATGTAGTGGACTGTAGTGAGCTGCAAACACATCTTCCTCCACTGCACAGCAAGCCAAGAGTTTTCCCAACAACCTCCAGGGTGTCCTGAACTGTGGTATGGGTTTCTTTGCTAGGCTCATAAGACAAAGCTGGTCTGCTTCTCTAAGTCTGCCCCTGAAATGACCAGCAGCAAACTACAACTGGAATCCCACATCACACCCTGCAACATTAGCCACTTGTAGTTCAACAAGTACGTCTAGATCTCAGTAAAACCTTCTATCACTGCTTCGAGTTTGCAGGAGCTTAGCAGCCAGCTGGCTTTACAGGGTCTCTGGTCTCAGATCTGTCACCTGCCTCTGATCTCTGCTGTGCAACTGGCCTTCTCTTCTGGGATTGTTATACACTGAATAAATAGTACCCCCTACACTGAATTCCAACCCACAATGTGACCATTCAGAGGCAAGTCCAACTGAAGAGATAACTAAGGTTAAGTAGGCATAAGAATGGGGCAAAGAAGAGGAAAATACCTCAGCATACTGACATGAGGGGCATGGTGGCTGACTGTAAGACAGAAACTAGCCCTTCCCACATGTTATCCCTGGATTCAGCTTTCCTAAGTGTAGGGATACATTCCTGTTTTTGAGGTCCCTGAGTCTGTGATGCATTGTCACCACATCGAAGGGTAACTAGGAGTAAGATTGTCTCCATCCAGTGGCTAGACTGGGCTGCAGAGCACAATGTTCCCTGCAGATAGCCAGTGCACCTGGTCAGGCACAGTGGATGTTTGGTGGAGAATGTGTGTGGTGGGCCTTTATCATGGGAGAGCAGGAGAGCCATAGTCTTTCTGTGTGGGGAAGGACGTCAATGGAGCACTCTCTTGCCTAGGAGCCTAAAACAGCCAAATTCATTGCCAATGATGAACTAACAGAAAACTTGGAGAGCCAGGGCCTGTTTCCCAGAGAACTTTCTGGAAGTTCCTGTTCTACCCTGGCTTCTCCACAGAGGATGGCATCAATAGCAAGTGGCATCCATAGCACATTCTGTGGGGAAGTTTCCCATCTGTGAATAGGGATGAAGGTGTCTTGTGTGACAGCTTCTTTACAGTCCTCACAGGATTTAGACTTCAGGAACCTGGAAGGAACCCTGGTACACGGCAGGCTAAGAAATCTAAGATTTTGGGGATATGGCTGATTGTCCTCTGAACTCTGGCTCCTCCCTTCAGGACTGGATCTATCCCTGGTTCCTGATGCTGCTCCTTGCTGGGTGTATCTGTGTAGTTTCTTTTTGGGGATCTGCCGTGGTCATACAGACAGAAGCCCTGTGTCATAGGAATCTTCCACACAGGGAATTCTGTCACTGTCCTTCTAGTGGGAATGAAGCTCACCTCTGATTCTTGGCGTGGTCCGATTATCCATCCAGAAGGCTGGCCTGCTGGCTGCCTGAGGGTCAGGTGGCAGCCCCTGGGAACTTAGAGTGAGCACAAGGTACTGCCGACCTTGGGAGGGCAGGAAGACGATGAGAAATGAAGCTTATGTCTGATTCATGAGTCTCCAAGTAAGCCTGAGCACAAAGGTAGCAAATTATGCATAAATAAGCCAGTNCTTAGATGTATGATCATTAGCGCCTGAGCTACAGTTCTGCACATAATTTACTACAAAGTTAACTCGCTGAGGCAGTCAGCATGGTATTCCTGGGTATGCCTCAAATAGCCCCAGTTCTTATGCTCAGAGTGGCTCATGTACTTTGAAATATTTCACATAGCCAAAAGTCTCTGGAAACACAGTCCTCCAGGCAGCTGGACACACAACTGTGCGTAGCAAAATCTAGGACTACAGCAAAAATAAGTATCAGAAGTAAATATTCCTGCTGGGACTGGGGCTCAATAGAGAGCATTTGCCTACATGTGTGAGATAGGTCCTGGTTTCACCACTAGCACCACCAAAAATAAATCAAATCAACCACACTTGCTTCTCGGAGAATAAGCAGTAATGAAGTGGTGTTCACAGTTTGGTGGTTTGCTAATGTGCTGGCACCTTTCTGACCATCGTCTGTCTCCTCTACAGATAAAGGCCTCCAGGCTCTGATCTGGAAGGGTCTTGTTCCAAGAAACACTTCAGTGAGAGCCCTTGTTTAGAGCTTATTTGCCCTGGTTTTCTTAAAAAGCAGTAAGATGCGTTTATTCTGCACCTTTGGAAAAGGACTTAAATGTAAAGTCTACATTAATGAGCTAGGTAGGACATGGGCAGATACTGCAGCATGCTGTGTGTGTGTGCATCATCCTGGCTTCTCAGTTAACCGTGGGAGCTAACGCAGATTATATAGACACCAAACCCAAAGGGAGTGCCCCTTTTTCTGGGGCTGGATAGGGCTTCACAGAGGCTCTACAACGAATCCATGTAGGAGCTATATATGAACTTTCAGGTGCAGGATTCCCAGTCTTCTATGATCTGACTGTCTTGTCTCTGGGACACTGCCTGTAGATGCTGCATATGATGAATCAGCTACTGAACAGTCCGTGCTGCTGAACTCTGGACAGTATATCCTACTACCTAGTGAACAAAATAGGGAACACCTCTGAGAAATGTGTTTCCATGAGATTTTTGAGCTGATGTAGCCCCTAGGTCTGCTGGTGACACCTGTATTAGCTAGCAAGTTTGAAAACCAGAGCCTGTAGCTTGACAAACAAGAGAGTCAGGCATAGACCTGTCCTCTGTCCTTGCCTCCAACTTTCTCCTGAGCTAGGCTTAATGTACAAGTCACAAAACAAACAAAAACAAACAAAAAACTGCCTGTGAGACAAAGCAAAGCTCACAATGTGAACCAAAAGAGGAAGGAAATAGGAAAACTACTCTGGAGCCACAGCAGGGTCTCCCACCCACACTGACCAGTCACTCCCATGCTTGCCTTGTCTATGCAGATATTAGAAGCTAGAACACTGGTCCAGTGGATGGACAAGGACAGTGAGAGGCACCTACCCTGCCCCATAGGAACAAAGTCTCTGGATGGATGGCTGTGGATGACAGCACTGTTTGAACACAGCCTTCATCTTTGGGAAACAGAGGAAGCAGAAGCCACCGTATTAAGGTCCTGGAAGAGAAAGAGTCAGTTGTGTACATTCTCACGAGCCAAGACGAGAGCACACCAGACGGGAAAAAGGAAACTCAAGCTCAGAAGAGGGCTGTGCTTCTTGAGTTCGTAGGCAGGAAAAGTGATTTAATGGTGTGCTGGAAGGCTTCATATTTCTATGACCAGGAATGGGTAGCAGGCCAGCAACAGGCCTGGTCCAGCCTGTGGAGGGCCAGCAGTAGTCAATGCTCCTGACCCAGCACCATAGAAGGAGCTCTATTCCTGCTTCAGGAAGTGGGACAGACCCCGAGAGCTTCCTGTTGAGGTTTTCCTTTGCTCATCATTCATTTATTTGTTGATTCTATCATGACATCATTCTTTGTCACCTTCAGTCAACGCCATGCTTAATGCCAAGTGATAGACTCTAAGGCATGAAGATATCCAAGACAACCCCAATATGACACAGATCCAGCTCAGTCCACATGTATCCAGTTGAATTTTAGTGGATACAGTGTATGATGGACCTTGGGCTAGCCACAGTATCCACAGAAACATGCAGCAGGCTCTGGTTTGACCACAAAGAAGTCACAGTTTGCAGGCAAATAATTACAACCAAATATAACAAGGGTGTGACAGATGGACAGACAGTGGGAGCTGCAGGGTGTGAAAAGNGCAGAACAGGGAGCACTTGTCACCTGATGTGTTGACAACAGTAGTAGGAAGCAGAGTGGCTGAGTGCTGCTTTCAGGAAGTAGTTCAGGTCTGATGGGCTGGACAGCTAGACCAGATTTGAGACCTATTATGACAATGGGGTTCAGAGCTCAGCAACAAGTTCTAAGTAGGGGAGAATGGGTGGGTTGCATGATGTCACTCTATGGTGCCTGAAGAGTGAAGTCTAGAGGAAGGAGTTGTCAGTCAGTTGCTGCCCTGGTCCCTGAGAGCATCAATGGGCAGGAAGGGCAGGGTGAACAGCAGGAGAGGAAAAGGTGAAGAATTCCCAGCAGGAGACAAAGCAGGGTGGGTAACAATGTTGACCCTCAGGTAAAGAAGGTCCAGAGATATGATTTGAGAACAAATGAAGGCTTACCCTCAGGCTGTCTGCAGGTATAGGGTAGCCTCATGCCTGTCCCGAGATACTCCTGCTTCTCACCTGTTTCCTGATCAGAGCAGAGCCTCTCCTTGCTCTGCCTTGAGAGATGCACCATGTGACCACTGTCCTCATAGAGGAACACCTGAAAGACAGCTGGGTCAGACACCTCCAGTTCACATGTACCTGGAACAAAGTAAGACCCTTGAGGATCTTTTAAAGACTTATGGCAGTCTGTGGAGGCACTAATGTCAGTGGACATTCCCAAGCCATGGGTTTTACTGCTGTGAGATTGTTCTATCAGACTGGAGAATAGCAAGCATAAAGTGGTTCACCTACTACCAGTCTACCAACAAGGACCTTTCCCTACACGATACCTATTAAGTGAGTATGCCATCTGTGTTGCGATCTGTAGCAATCATAGTAAAATCCAGGCACCCAGGGACAGCACTGGGGACCACTGAAGAGACATTGGGACGCCAAGTATGAGTACTCTGTGCACTGCCAGCTTACCTGCTACTGACCAGAAACCCAACTCTGAGAACAAGATGAAAAATAAATTCCCACCCTAGAAGTCCTAATTTCCATTAGGAATAGAAGAAAGGAAGGAGGGAAGGAAGGAAGGAAGGAAGGAAGGAAGGAAGGAAGGAAGGAAGGAAAGAAGCAAGGAAGGAAAAGCAAAAGAAGGGCTCTCTGGAAAATCGAGGTGCCGTATTATACCTTGATCTGAAAATCAAGTGGAAGTCCCTCAGGAAAGGAAGCCAGCAGTCACACCTGGCAGCAGGCCCCGTGGCACCAAGCGCTGCATGCTGCTTGCTCCTCCGCCAGCTCGTTAATCACAGCCTGTCACTGTAATTTCAGCAAATGTTTATCTTATTTTCTTTGTGTAATCCAATTACTTTTGTTTTCCTCACCAGGTCGGGGATCTCTTGGTTTCCAGCATTCTGTCACTCAGTCCACTTTAGATGGGGACAATTCAATTCATTATCATTAAGCGCCAACTTTTAATACCACTTTGAGGAGGGAAATGAGTGAAAGAAAATCCGCCAGGCACAGCCCTTGCCCAGCATAGGGGGAAGCGAGCTGTTCTGAGCACCTGAGAGGTACCGAACCACCATCCTCAGGGCCCCTAATGTCATTCTGAGCCTGGAGCTCATTAGCACCCCGTTGCCTAGCAGCCCCTGCCGCCGTCAGGATGATACTGAGACCTGAGTTCTGCCTGCTGCTGAAGGTGTAAGAGTTGGCTGGAGCATCAAGGGAGCGGGCCACGCCATGAGTGTGTTTGCGCATGTATGTATGTGTGCTAGTACTCAAGTGCACAGACTCACATCGGTGTGCATAAACAAGATGTAACACTATTTCAAAGACCTCACTTCTGTCGTATAACATGTGGCAGTTGGAGCCTCAAGGTCATGAGCAAAGGCAAAGGCTTGTCTGCATTCCTGTTGACATCAGTGAAGGAGGCAGAAGCAGCCCCAGCAGCTGTCCAGCCAGAGGGGGAGCAAGGCAGCTGTAAGCTCATCTTCCCTTCATTCCTCAGGAGCAGGTGTGTGCCAAGAACCAGGGCCACTATGGCACGCTGGAATCTTACTATTGCCACCCATCCCTTTGCTGTTGCCCTCTACATCATTCTGGGAGGTGCTTACATTTACTAGGATCCTGGTGTATCTTTCTGTCAATGTTCTCAGGGACCCATGGAGCTGTGCACCTCATTGCCGATAGAGTGGACTCAGTACATGATTGTAAGGGCACCTCTGAGGCACTGTGCATCGCAAAGGTCTCTGAAATGGAGGAAGGAATAGGTAAAGAACTTGAGGTTGGGGCTGGGGAAACGATACAGATGGTAAAATTTTTACCACTCAAGCATGTAGAGACCTGAGTTCAGATACGCAGTGAACTCCAGGGTCAGTAATGGACCGTGCTTCAAAATAAAAGCAGAGACCAATTAAGGGACACACTTGACATTGACCTGTGGCCTCCACGTACATATGCATGCATACACAAGTACTTACAAATACATACCACACACACACACACACACACACACACGCACGCACACACAATCTGAGATCTGGCTAGAAGGACCCTTCAAATGCCAAACAAACTTGGCTCACCTACAGAATAATAACTGGGAATTGAACTGGCCTTCCCTGGACAGCAAAATGCAGAAAATGTTGTCTGAAGTTCTAAGGTAATGATTTGCCTGGGAGAAGTCATTAGAGACCTGTGTGGCACCGTGGCAGAGAATGACTGGACTAGGTAGAAAATAACCAGAAACAGAAGGCTCATTGGGAAAGGTCGACCTTGAGAATAAACTGGAATCTGGAGTTCATGGGGAAAATAAGCAAAGGTTAAGGGTTTTTCATCAATTGAACACTGAATTATGGGATGTTGCTAAACTATTTGTGACTCAGAAAGAAGGAACTGTCTTTCAATACTGGACTGTCCAGTGATATCCTTAGACATGTATGGGATTGGCTCACAGCCCAGACAGTGAAGGCTAAATACATTTCCATGCTGCTCATCCACACAGTCAACAGCCATCCCACTGGCCAACAGGACTTCTTGGTGCTGTTTGTTGTGCCCTGAATACCTGTGAGCACAGACACTTTACAAGTAGAATGCACAGTACACATAGAATGCAAGGTTTCCATTCACTTCTCTCTGCCTCTCCTTATGGAACTAGAAGCAGCCCAGACTCCTCTCTTATTTCTGAGCCCTACAAGGATGAAGAAAGCAACGCATTCAAAACCATTGCTAAAGTCCAAGGCACAGGACAGATGAAAGGAATGGCTACTGAGGCTGCTGGTATATGTGCTTCAGTTTTAGCATAAAGATGAAAAGAAGCCCTGGAGTGTTTTAGAGGAACCCAGAGGGATTTAGACATATAGCTGTATCCCCAACAACTCTGCTAGCATTAGAGTCCTGGTTCTGTAGATGGAGACAGGGTTGCATTCAAAGGGCTGGGCCATGGCCAAGCTTGCAGCCAGCCACTAGTTCTCCCTGTCTGGCTCTAAAGAAGAAAGTATGATAGGTGACCCCCAAAAAACCACCTCCACTCAGCACTGAGCCTGTAGATCCTAGCTAAATCATCATGTCTAGTTAATACTGTTGGGTTTTTTCTTTTTGCATCACTGTGAGGTACATGGGAATCTTTGCTTTGCTTTGCTTATTTTATGCACCTCGTGCTGTTGTGGTTTAGACTAGTATGTGCAAAAAAACCCAAGATTTTCAGTGACTTACACTGTATTACTTAATATCAAAATTTTAGAAAAATGCAGCATAATACTTCATTTATGTTGCTTTTGAAGCACTTTTATCCTTTAGATTAATTTTCCCCGGAAGCAGTTTATCTGAGTTTTGCTATAAAACAACCTTAATAAGTACAGTACAAGCCTGCCTGCCATTATTTCTCCTGTCAATCACAGATACACAGAAAGCTGTTACCTACCCCATTGGATGCAGCTTTTGACTTCATTCTACAATGACTCTCCTCTTTCAAACACTCATTTGCAGCCACCTTTGCATTTCAGCCCACTTGCCTGTGGGCTCACAGTGGTATGTATCATGGGGATGAATTTGGGGACTCCAGGAGGCAGGATGATAACCTAGAACCTTGCTACTGGTGACTTGGTCCTTTGGATATGGCCCTGTTCACAGTCCTTGCTTCATGATGGCACACTGGGAACCTGCCAAGGTGTCCAGTCCTGGACTAGCACTTCTGTTGAACCAGTCTGGTGGGGGCAAGGAGGGGGACTCAGAGCTTGGAACTTCTGAAATGCATCTGTGCTGCCCCCATGTCACTAATATCTGGGAAGCAACAGCAGCTTGTCATTTTCTTGATCCTCTTGGACACTGTAGAAATCTGAGGGGACCTAGGGTGAAGCGTGATCCTAATTAGTCTTATTAAATAAAACCCAGAGTCAGATATTAGGGTGAAAGCTGAAAGATCAGAGAAGCAAAGGAACAGCCGCAGTCGCTTCTTACCTATCCAAATCCTCAGACTGAAAGGGGAATCCTGTCTTTATGAATCCTCAGACTGAAATGGGCTAAGATTCTGTCTCCATCCACCTTATATTCCTGTCTCCACCTCCCGATTGTGCTGGGATTAAGGGTGTGAGCCTCCCTAGTGCTGGGATTAAAGGTGTGTGACACCACTGCCTGGCCTCTATGGTTAACTAGTGGTTAGCTCCACCCTCTGATCTCCAGGTAAGCTTTATTTGTCAGAACACAAACAAAATATCATACAACAGTAGGGCTTTGCCTGTTCTCCCAAGCATGGACGTGGAGGGCATATTGAGTCATTAAATCTCTGGCTGGACAGATTTGGTTTGCTGAAAAGAGCAGCACAGTTCCTCTGCTCTCCTCAGAGGGCTTAGAGATATTCTAACAGGCAGTAAGGCTCCTCCTCCTCAGCAATTTCACAACTGCAATGGGGCCTGGATCTGAGCATGGGATAAGTACTGGACTACAGATGAACCAGCAGAGAGACCAGCTGCAGCTGCCCAGCTCCTGAATGCACAGGTATATAGGCAACCCTTGAGAACGTGGAGTACCACATATCTGAGGAAGTTCTTAGAACAACGGATGGTGCATCTAGCTTCCTAAACAATAACTAAACTAAAACAAGTGACACACAGCACAGAACAAAACAGAACAACAATAACAACAAAACCACATACTTCTTTAAATATAATGTCTTTCTACTTCTCACCAAAGAAGTACTGGGCTGCCTATCAAATTCCAGACAATTGTCTTTGCTTTCTGCTCTGATGGGACAGTGAGCAGCACAATACATTTAGTTTATGGAGAATTAGCCAAGAAAACATTAGCTAGACTACAAATAAGAAAGAGAAGCTCCAAATAAACAAAACCAGCAATGAAAGAGTACATATTACAATTGATATGCAGAAACACACACGGTTATAAGGAGCCACTGTAAATGACAATAAACTCCAGTAAGTGCTTATAATCATATGTCACTCAGCATCTGCCTGTACATGTGAGCTTGGTTCCTTCTTGTTCAGTCACCTTGATGGACTCTAGACCCATACCACACTATGGTGATCATAATAATTCCAATACCATTTAAAGACTCCATCTGAGTCTCCAGGCAATCTCATAACTGTAGGCACCTACAAAATGGAAAGCAAGTTGCACATTTCCAACCATAGTACCTTGGAATAAGCATTCCTATTCTAAAAGTGGGAGCCCAACAAGGAATGATGAGGCCAGAGCAGGACCAAACACTGGGGTTAGTAATGGAATTTTCTGGGCTCCCAAAAGCTTGGGTAACCCCACTCCTATAACTCCACTACCCGTAGCACAGAGAGCCTCTCTTGGATTTACTTCACTGTATACTTACAGCTTTCCCCAGAAGACATGTCCTGGTCCCAGCATCTCCATCAGCCTGGGGTCTCTATTGCTCCACGTTCACAGACTCACACAGTGGTACCTCAGGGTCTCTGTTCAGAATCTTTGACTCTAAAGCCCAACTTCAGTGGCTTTCTAGAACCCTGGTGCAAGACTGGACGATTTCTAGTCTTGCAACTTTCATGACTACACAACCAGTGCTGTAGGATGATGTTGCAAAATTCTCTTGAAAGCTCTGCAAGGAGCTCTGTCCCCTTAGACCACAGCTCAGTTAGCTTCTGTGTGGAAACACTTTCCTACAAAGCTGCCATCAAGGAATATCTTCATTCTCAGTCTAGGCTCTCTCTTTTCAAAGTTTGCATCTTCACAAGTTGGATCTGTTAATGGATGGGGTGTTGTTCTCTGGACATATTTCCTTAGTACAAAGGAGAATGATTTTCTCTAACAAGCACATCTCATCTTTAGCAAGGTGTTGGCTGCAAAGTTTGGTTCACTCAAGCTTTTTTCCTACATGACAAAATGTACATTTATACATCTTTCTGCCCAAATGGTTTTCTTGTTTTCACTATACAACCAGATGAGCACAGTAAAAGGCAACCATACTACAGTCTGAGTACTCTCCTGTCTGTAAATCACCAGAAAAAAATCAGCCCATTACCTTTAAATTCAACTAAACTCAAGTTCTTTTTTTTAATTAATTAATTTATTTTTTATTTATTACATAGACTTTTTTATTTTTTGAATGAAAAAGCATTTGATGTACAACTGCAGGAGAAATAAGATACAGATATCTTGAACATAAATATTGGTTATAATTCAAAAGTCCAGAGTTATTTGAAACTGGAAAATATTTTCTCTGTAGAAAATAGTAAAATTTGGTAATATTTCCCAATAAGCCCTTTTAAGCCAAATAATAGCTGAATTATACATATAAATCTTGATTAGATTCTGGGATACAGAAGAAACCTGTCTTCATTTGTTCAGAGAGCTATGTTTTACTTAAGTTGTGTAAGTGAGATTCCTATTCATCTTCCCCCTCATTGTTTGATTTATGGCAGACATTTTTTCTATAGGCTAATCCATAATCTAAAACGATCTTAGCCTCCCCTCCTGAAAGTACAGCCAGCATATCCTTTAATCAGTTTGATATGGTACAAATTCTTATCCTAATAGTGAAATGTTTCACTAAAGCATGCCCATCAAAGCATGGTACATATACACAATGGAGTACTACTCAGCAGAGAAAAACAATGACCATATGAAATTTGTAGGCAAATGGATGGAACTAGAAAATATTATCCTGAGTGAGGTAACCCAGACTCAGAAGGACAAACATGGTATGTACTCACTAATAAGTGGATACTAGATATAAAGCAAAGGACAATCAGACTGCAACCCACAGATCCAGGGAGGCTACCTAGCAGGGAAGACCCTAGGATGACTGTGGCATAACATAAGTTTGGGTTTAAACTCAGGTTCTTAGGAATGAACACAATGAAGGCAGCTTCTTTGCCAAATTAATGGCTCCAACTCAGTTCCTGATAGTGACTCCTTCCGTCACGTCTGAAACCTCATCATCCAAGCCTTCACTGACCACCTCTCAACATTCTTGCCTTCCAAGCTCCCACTAGAACTCTCATAAAGCTCTGCTTCCAGCATCCTAAGGCTTTTCCAGCCCAAAGTACTAAACTCTTCCACATTGTATTTGATGCCAGGAAGCCAAGGAGGTGAATGTGCACACTCAGCTCCTTTTCTCTTTTTTATTCAGTCCAGGACCCCGAGCCCCAAGGGAATAGTGCTGCTGGGTTTTAGGGTGGGTGTAACCACTTCAACTACCCTGATCAAGATAGTCCCTCATAGATACACCTGGAGACATGTATCCTAGGTGATTGATTCTAGGCCCTGTCTATTTAACCAGTCAAGACTAATTATAACAGTCTGTAAGATGAAAACTGTCTAAACCCCTCACATTGGAGTCAAGTTGCTGTGGTCATGCTTCAACCTGACCCTGGGGGCCAAGGCAGCCAAAGGAAACCTTGGGGGAAGGTCCTTGTCTGGTTCTGCTTGGGAGAACACCATCCGAGATGGTGAGAAACTCCAGAGTCATATCTAAAATATTTCAACAAATTATACAAACCAGAAGAAATGTGAAAATTCTAAAAATATACAACATACTAAGTTAGAGTCATGAATAAAAAAATTAAAAAGGAAAATAATACTTAAGTGAGAGAGAAAATACTTCCCTCGGAAAAAGGCCGGGATCTGAGAGCTTTGTGAGTGAATATTGTCATACATATGAAGAAGAAATACTTCCAATTCTTCTCAAGCCCTTCCAGAACATGAAGACTAAGTGAATATTTCCAAACCCATTCTTAAGTTCTGCCAGCATCTTCCTCTACCAAGCAAAACAAGGACACTGTAGGAGAGAAAAATTACAGCTCAATATCCCCCAGTGAATACAGAGACACAAATCCTCCCAGAAAGGCTAGTGAACACAACCACAGATGAGAAGGTACAGTCACCAGATCAAGTGGGAGAGACCCTGGGAAAGCAGATGGTTTGACAGAGGCTGATCAATAAACGTCATGCATCACATTCACAAGACAAAGGACAGAACCTAAGGACCACTTCCAGTGATCTGGAAGAAACATTTGACAAAAGTCAACATTGTTTCAAGATAAAAGTCCCCTGAAATATATACAGAAGGAATACACCTACACATGACAAAGGTCATGGGACATGTCACAGGACAGGTCCTCAGCTGAAGTCACATGGAACCACCAAGCCGAGGAGCTCTCTTCTGGGATCAGAAATGAGACAAATGTGTTGCTCTCCACTGTCTCTATTTAATATGGTACTGGATGCCTAGCCAGATCATAAGAAAAAGAAATAAAAAGATCTAAATGTGAACAGAAGATGTGAAATTGCCTGTCTGATGATCGTATAA
>LZPO01035007.1:107867-142145 GCA_001675575.1 Neotoma lepida | reverse complement strand
CTCTCCTCTCCTCTCCTCTCCTCTCCTCTCCTCTTCACTCCTCTCCTCTTCCCCGCACTGGGAAGATGCTAAGCCTGGTTAAGCTTTAGCAGAGAGTACAGGATTGTGAGATGCATACCTACCTATTATTTCACAATGAGCATTTCATCATCAGAAAATATAGTAAACACAAACATAAAGTTGCCAAGATAAATGGTATTAGTAGTATATCTGTGCTTTGTATGTTTGTATGACATAGCTTGATCCCCAAGAGTGCGCTGTAATGGAGTCAAAAGATCTGGGCCTAGACAGAAAGGCAGTATCTTCTGAAGGATATACCAGAGCAGCAGGCAGACAAGAACAGGTACACATGTGCCCACCACCCACTCCTCCCAGAGTCTGCTAAGAAACACACTTGTCTCCATAGTAGGAGTTCAAAGTCCAGATGTTCACCTGAGCCCAGAGTCCTGGGAAATCCCAGGTATTCAGCTTCATGNAGTCATTTTTTTNTGTGTGTGAAACATACATCAAATTTCAATAGA
This sequence comes from Neotoma lepida, assembly GCA_001675575.1. Classification (NCBI taxonomy): domain Eukaryota; kingdom Metazoa; phylum Chordata; class Mammalia; order Rodentia; family Cricetidae; genus Neotoma; species Neotoma lepida. The sequence continues at coordinate 141,624 of LZPO01035007.1, read as the reverse complement.
GTATAAACTTCTTTACCGTGCTAGCCAGGCCTTTGACACATGCATCTATGTTGTATACAGCCTCCTGTCTGTACAGACTTAGTGCATGTGTATGCTTGGTCAAGGATGTTGTTATAGCTAAACGTGTCCTGATAACCTGATACTGAGCAAGCATGTAGCCAATGCCCCTGAAGTGGTGGCTCTGGGATTCCCATCTCTTCTCCAATGCTGAGTCCTGTTTGTGGAAAAAAAAAACACTACATCAGTTTAGAGAAGATCTCTCCCTCCACATCTGGAAGAGTTCCCTCCTCTGTTCCCAGGACCTTGTCAAGCTCTTCTTGTGAACTTCCATCTGCTCCTACAACTGTGACCATCTCTGAGTCCAGACTCAATCCTGGGTGGTGTTCTCACATAAATGGTCTTCCTTCTTCTTTGTCCCAAGGGCCACAGTGACTTCCTGCGATGATGTCGATGCAATCAACACTATGAGGATGTAACCCATGTGAATGTCTCTCTGATCACGGGCATTCTCAGAAGAGTGGTTTNGCCAGAGGTAGGAAGAGGTGGCATTTGAAGTCTAAGGTCTGGTTAGGAACCTCTNCATGGGGTCAGACAACTTATTTGGCTTGAAAAAGCTAAGTACATAAAGGAGGATCTGGGAATCTCCACAGGGCCCCTGGACCACCAGCTTCACCTGTGGTGGTCTCTGTGTGTGCATCAGANGTTCTACCTCAGATGGGCAATGCAGAGTCCTGACCACTGTTGCCCTNGGTTGGAACATTGAAATACATTGGAAAGGGAACTCTGGTTGTGCAGTTTGATTAAGTGATGCTTCATTTTCCCACCAGGTATGTCCTGGACGATAATATCATCAGGACATTGTCTAGCCAGGGAAGGTGTAGGGTCACCTTGAGTCATAGCACCTACAAGGTGAAAATGCCACTCAAAAATAGATTTAGTCAGCCTGTGCTGAGGAAGGGAAGGCCAGTGAGGTGAATCTCTAGGTATTACCATATAAATGAAGATAGCCTAGGAAGTGGTGAAATGTTTCAAAAATGCTTTTTTTCTATGAAATGTTTTGCAAGTTGTTGTACTTATTGAATACTTACCTGCATATATCCAGTGTCTTACTTTGAAAGCTATGCAGCATCTCCAAATGTAGCATACAGACCTGGGCAGAAAAGCACACCATGACTCAAGTACACATAGGAGACTGCCTGCCCCGATATGGGATGCACACATTTGCATTTTTATGTGAAAAGTCTGGGGACGATTACACAATGTCTGAGTTGACATTTAAAGTGCAGCAGCTTGCTTGCATGCAGACTCAGGCAGCATTTGTCCCTGCTGGGGTAGAGGGAAGACCAAATCATCTGCCCTTTACTTCACTCCTCTCCTGAAGTAAATAAAAACCATGAGGCCTTTGTGAGCATGGTTCCTACCTGTGTTAACAGTGAACCACACAGGGCTGGACTCTCTGTGGCCTGACTCATAAAACCAGATCCAGGTAGCAGCACATCAAATCTAGAGGAGTGCTTCCTTCTCTGCAGATTTAGGGTGTTTTCAGTGGTTACATTCACAGATCAATCATTGCAATAAGGCTTGTGATGGCAGCAGACCACAGTGTTCTGCANATACCTTCTCTGACTCCCTAGCATCCCCTCATGGCATCCACTGAAGATGCAGTACTGACAGGGTCCAGGGATGCCTCATCCACAGTAAGAGATTCTACTTACTTCCTTTCTGCCTTGCCCTGTCCCTGGGTTGATTCCTGAAGCTTTGACATAAGACAGAGATGTGAAATGAACAGTTCTCAAGCCCCCATGGCAGGTGATCTCCCTCCCAGGCCAGGGTCTTTGATGTCATTTTATTCCTATAGTACATTGAGAAGACACCAGTTCCCTGGCCCAGTCCCAATTCCCAAAGGCTTTTTTCCCTCCTTGTTGCTACAGAAAATGGTCATGGTCCCTCAACCTTGACATTTAAAGGCACCTGTCCAGAGAANCAGAAGATAGTCAGGGGACAACTGTCCACCAGGGCACTGGTTTCTGAGCTCAGCCCACTGCCCTGAGCATCTAATAACGGCCTTCACAACCTTCACATTTTCTTCTGCTTGACATGTGAATGTGTNCCCCAGAGGTATGGCCACCCTTCTGCATCATCCTTGGGAGTCCTGGCCCTGACCATGGCTACCCATCCAGTTCCCATCCACTGACCCACACTCCCCCACAGGAATGAGATCATGCAGGGAGCTGTGCAATTGAAAAAGGANAAGGTCGTAGTCTCCTCTATTTATTTGTGGTTGAGCTGGCTTTTAAGAATTCATCAGTGCATATTTGTTATATAAAGCAAGGGGTTTCTGAGAGACATTCTGTTCAGGTACAACATGTCCTTCACCACGTTCACTTATTACCCTCTCCTGCCCTCATCTGTCTCCCCAGGTCCCCTTTTCTAATCTCCTATTTTCATGCCGCGTGTGTGTGTATATGTGTGTGTGTGTGTGTGTGTGTGTGTGTTCCATATGATAGAACACACGCAATATTTGTCTGAGTCTGGTTTATTTATTTCCCTTAATTTTGTGACCTCTAGTTCCATCCGTTTTCCTGAAGATGACAAAACTTTGTTCTTCTTTATGGCTCAATGAAACGCATTGAGTATGTCTGCCACATCTTCTTTATCCGTCTGTTTGTTATGAACCTGATTTGCATGCCAGACCTCACAGGCAAGGCTTCTTTCAGCACTGAAGGATGCTATGTTTGGTTCTGGAGGCCTCCCTGTCAAGCATGCTCTTTGCACTCAATAGGTCTGGAGGCAGACATGCCTACAATTAAACTGGCCAAGANCAGCTGTTTTTCCCTGAGTTGGCTTCCTAAACACTAGGACACATGTTGACCCACGTGACTTAGGAGTGATACCATCCCAGCTGTGTCAGGACATTCAGGACAGATGAAGGACGGTTTTCTCAGTATTTTCTATCTGTGGTCAGTGGAATCTACAAATGCANAAAACACAGACATGGAGGCGGATTCTTCCTAGGGAACACGGGGTGGTGGCAAGCTAGTATTCCATCTGGCCCACACNATGACAGTTACCCAGTGGGAACAGCAGGGCTGTTTGTGGAGTTCCAGGTACCCACCGTCCCACCTTGTGTTCAGCCATCATTCTCAGCGTGGGTTTCTGTGACTGCCCACAGTAAGATCTCCTGAACATCTGGAATCTTCCACCAATGCTCTGCTGTCTTGTCTTGCACTTCATTTTCCAGAGGAGGAGAAAATAAGCTGAAAGATGTGACCTCAGAAGGTGTTTTTGATGTAACCTCCAGGCCCCACTCCCTGGACCCCTGATGGGCTGGGTGGGCTGGTGTTCTTGACCCTCTGCCACAGAAGCATGCCCACAATCCTGACCACAATGTTCCCACCTATCCACCACCCAAGCGGTCTCTGCAAACAGCTGTTTCATCTCATAAACAGTGAGCTCTGTGGCCTCATTAAGCTCTCAAAACTTGAGTGGGACACTGTACCCTGACATCATAGTGTGAACACCCAAAGGGTCCTGGTCACCCTCCTGAGAACAGTAGGCAGGTTGGCAACTCTGCCCTTTGCTCTGCTGGCCACCTCTCTGGGAACATCCTTTATGCTTGGTCTGTCAGTAGAGTTCAGAGCAACAGACTAGGCTTTTCTGAGGTGTTTAGGAACCCAGTAATATAGGTTTACTGAAAATTGTCACCACATCAGGTTGGTCTGGAAAGGACAGGTATTGTGAGAAAGGGTAGACGGCGGCTAGCCTCACCACCCTAAGTCAAATGTGGCCCAACACTGCCTCCATGTGTCTCAGCCTCAGGATATAAACAAAGGAATCCTAACTTCAAAGTCAGTGTTTGGGANGAACAGTTAAGTTCCTGCCAGCCACAGGAGTCTAGCTCCAGCCAACCGGAGATGGGATAGGGTCATAGGAGCTGATCATTTCTAAACCAGTTAGAGCAGCCATGTTCCAGCCAATCACAGTAGTGATCTCTAGCCAGCCATGGCACAGGACTACACCATGCTCTCTGGATCTCTCCCAGCTCTTAGGGCTGCTTGATTCATGAATTTGATCCAAGTAAGTTTAATTGACTTGGAGTTTTCTTTCGTGACAGTCTGGTGGCTTCTATAACTAACTCCCCCCACCGCGCGCCCCATTTGTGGTGGGCAGTTTTCTAAAGCTAATCATGGAAGGTTAAACACAACTATCTTCCTGTTTGGAAGAAAGGCATCCAAAAAATATGTAAAAATACCTTGCCTGATTATTTTCNTTTTGCTGGTATAGAGATGAGAAGAGATAGTGAAGGGTCAGGCAGTTCTCAAAGTGCCTGGAAGGCTCTGTCTCATTCTGGTGGTACACACAGCTGGTATCTTAGCCAGGCCATGGTTTCCAAGCCCCATTCCACAGCAAAGTTCCCATGGATCAGTTGTCCCAAGAAATGCCTCCCAATGTCACCGAAAGCCAGCTGCTGACTCTGCACCTGCACAGCTGCTCATTCCTGTAAGTGTGCAGAAATGCTGCTTAATAAACATTCATGAGTTCTCTGGAGCAGCCACCCGTCTTTCAGAAAGATGTACTGGCAGTGACGGCTCCTGAAACACATTCTACCTGAGTACTCCTGGCCAGATGGATGAGCCTCCTTCCCACTGGCAGACTTTTTGTGGAGAGAGGTTGTTTGGCATAGCCAAGCTGCTCACATCAGTATCTTATCAAAGAAAGTGCAGCAATTCCAAACACTGTGGACAGACACATGTCATTCATATCTACTGTTGATTTTCCAAGTGGGCTCAGAGAAGACTACTCTCGAAAGGACAGGTCCATCCTCTCCACAAGCAGAGTGATGTCTTTCTCAAATCCCTTTCAGAGATCATCCTGCAGCCCTTACATATTCTCTAAGGTTGTTTGGTTATCTTTGGCAAACTGTCCCTGGCATAGGCTGTGGAGGCTGCTCGGCGGGTTTGAAGAATAAACATAAGTGAATATTGTTCTTGACAAGCTGAGGCTGTGTACCTCTCTTGTAACAGCAGTAGACATGGCGCCTTGTGGGCCTCTTTGTGCCTTTCTTCATTTTTAATAACTGTCCCTGAAAAGCAGGAGGAGCATAATGTCACCTGCCATATTTCACCCTGGGCAGACAGTGGCTGGTGCTTTTACTCAAACGTCCCAATGCCCAAGGGTTAAAGGAGGAGTGCAGCTCCTCCTTCGTGGATGGCAGAGCCCAGCTCAGAGACCCCTGCCTCTATTTGTAAATGGAAAGGAAGATTCCTCTTATTCTTCCCAATCTGTGGAACTACCACAGACACTTAAACGAAACCATCAATGGCCTTTGAAGTCACTTCTATCCTGTAACACCATGGCATAACTATTCCAGACACAAAGACATCTGTCACNAGGCCAATAGTGATCTGAGNAGGGACATCTTTTCCCCTGAGGTCATTGAAGCACACATCGCACAGAACTTTTTAGATCCCAGGGCTGCACCACTGGGTGAGGTAAGGCAGGTACAGATGCAGCCCCTGCCATGCTGGCTTTCTCCTTGTCACAAGGTTTCAGCTCCATGGGGTTTAAGAACATAATAGGTGCATGATCAGGGTCTTGAGGCATCACCTACCCCTCCCAACAGAACCTTCCCTCTACCTCTGGAAGGAAATTTCCTTTCTTTTTTTAACAGACTAAAGAAAATCATTTAAAATGAATGCTTTTATCACATAGGACATCTTTGTTCAAAAGCCAAATTGCAGTCTCCCTATGGGGCCAATCTGCTGTGGGTGTGAAACAAAATTGATATAAATCAAATTAATAACTGAATGTATCAAGTAGAAACTTTGTTCCCTTGGGATTCTCTGTTTCTTTTTCTTAAAGTACTTTCCAAGTGTAGAGGTATGTATAATTTTCATTATTACAAAAAATATTAATGGCAAAAATATTTAACCAATTACACAAAAGAGTGGTAAATGCACNTGTGAGTACTGAAGGNGCTGATCATGCTTGCTGGTGTGAGAGGCTGAAAGGACAGAGCCCCTGGAGGAGAATGTGTAGCAGGCCTCAGGGTACTAGTGATGGTCGCCCCCTGTGACNAGATCTGCAGCCAAGTTGATGATGCCAGAAAGGAAAACCTGCAGTCAGGTGAGACCTGCAAGAAAACATCCATGCAGCTGGGTCTCAACAATCCCAAAGTGGAAATAATCCAGATTATCTCCAATGGCCAGATGTAAACTGGTCCTTACGGCACACTGGGGAAGGAGGGACCCAGGTATCACTCAGGATGGATTCAGAACATCTGACAGCCGGGCCTACCTGCCATTCAGAATGTCCACAAGACATTCATAAAGTGATGGGCATAATATAGGAGCGTTAGTGCTGCCCAAGGCCAGGATAGGACAGTAAGGGTGAGAGTGTGCTCTGAATACCACAGGTCAGTCTCTTCCATGGAATGAGGTAGGAGCTACATGTGTGGGTCAGCTGCTCAGACTAAATACACACAGTCACATGTGCCCACAAGTAACCACACACACATATACTTACCTGTGCATGTGAACATTGCACATGCGCACATGTTGCATGCTGCGTGCACACGTGTTCAAGAGCAAACACAGTGAGCTGGCTCAGTAGGTAGAGGAGATGGCTGCCAAGCCTGCCAACCTGAGTTCAATCCTGGGACCCACACGGTAGAAGAAAAGAACCAACTCCCACAAACTGTCATCTGACCCCCACATATGTGCCAAGGCACATGTGCACCACCCCCCTCACTCACAAAACAAGCAAACACAACAAAAATTAGAAATAAGAGCACATGCAGTAAGCACACAGAAGTGCAGTAAACTGATGATATCTAAAAACCTGTGCGGATTGTGGAAATTGTAAACCCAATTACACTCTCTGGATATGACATGTCTCTGTGCGAGGGAACCCTGTGCGAGGCAGGCAGAAGGACTATTCATTTAAAACTGTATCATAATCTACAGTTACTCAAAGACACTTTTTATTTTTGGGGGGGTTGACTCTGCACACATATTGTACAAAGTGTGTGCACATGGGCAGATGTGGTGTATGCCCAAACTTTGAGTGGCTGTTNCTCTCTCTCATTGAGTTGTGTGTCCAGAGGAGACAGAGGGTTTCAGGGAAAGCCAACACAGGCAGAGCTTCCCATGGAGTTACTTCAAGGCTTCCCATGGAGTTGCTTCTCACTCCCTACAATTCCACATCTGTCTGAGCAGGTGGGGCATGTGGGTAAGAGCAAGATTTAAGTAGAGGCAAGCTCCAACACTTGAGCCCCCAGGCCCTCAGCCCTGATCACCTGGATACCTTTCAGTTAGCCTCATTCCNTCCTGTCCTATCGGACCTGAGCCACCAGCACACTCCACAAGTGACAGAGCATTGAAAACATATGTCTAAGCCTAGCTTTTAAGACTGTGTTTGAAGCATAGGTCCGTGCTGAGTTTAGAGACATTGAGTGTCAAGTGTGGTGGTCTTAGATGGTCTTGGGGCTCTAGATTCTTCTATCAACCTATTCATGAAGTGACAGAGTATCCATCTTGCTCCAGATAGCTCAANCTAAACCCATATACTCATGTGGCTCCTCACATCTCTTTCTTCTAGTTGAGGCCTCTCTGAAGACAACACTGGGCTCTGCTCCTCAGTAAGCAAAGGACCCACAGGTCAGCCTTGTGGATGTCTCTTTTCTTGGGAAGCTCCCTTCTCTGGCCTTCTANCTCTGTGTGGGTCCTCCAAACTCCAGGCAGAGACATCCCTTGCTGGGATCTGATAAATTCACTTCCCTTGTCATAAATGTGTGCCACCCCAAACTGTCAGCACCCTAAGGCAGCCAGTGCCATCATTATTACTGAGATCTTATTCAAGGCCTACCTGGCCAGGAGCTATTCTGAGTGGCTTCCAGAGTCATATGGTGGAAGAAGTGGGCAGTGTGGCCATCCCTCAGCATGTTCCTCTCACAAGGGGCATTTGATCCCATGTCAGTTCCTGTTCAATGTAAACCAGCTGGATGTCTTGGAACAGGCACTTCCATGGCCATCCTGCACTTGCTGTCAGCCAGTCCCTCAGCCTGGGGTTCAGTCACAGGAGTATATGCCACCTGTCCTATACTGCCCTCCCTGGTAGAACCTGATCAGACAAGGAATATAAAGAATATGATATCTTGAGACATCGTTGCTGTGTCTTGATCCAGATATGCAGAAGGGCTCTGGCATGGATACTGTGACTCCCCTGTCTTTCTGCCACTGAGGGGTTCTCACTGTGATAGTATCACATCTGTCTTTCTGTCCTTTCCTGCTGACCTGTTCTATCCTCAACTAACCCCAACTGAGGGCAGTACCTCATCATGCAAGGTCAATTCTTAGGAACAGTAAGGAAGGTAAAATAAATGAAGTAAGCTCAATGACGTGATCTGCTGCAGGAGGGAGCAAGGGCCCTCCTTCTGCAAAGCCAAAGACCAGTGAGCAGGAGGCCTTCCAAACCACAGCTCCTGTCTCTCCACATACTGCACCTCCAGTTCTGTCTTGCTGTGTAAATTACAAACCAAAGCCCAGGGAACAATGTGCTCAGCTTGCCAGGACAGTGAAGGATCCTGTGACTCCCAGTAAGAGCACACAGGGACTCTCAACTCTTGGTGCTTTTGTCATCACCAAACAGAGGGTAAAAAGATATTACTGGTCTTGAGACTAGAGAACAGGCCACAAGATGAATCTAAAATTAAGGGAAATGAACTTTAGTGTAGACAGAGAACTCCTCACCCACATGGCAGGGGAAGAAACACCAAAGACAAATAAACTGATGATTGGGGACCAGTAGACAGCTACAGTCTCTAAGGTTGTTTATGGCATTTTCACATCGAGCATATCCAGAGAAGAGACATGACAGGGACCAAAAATCTGCAGGAAGCTGAGGACAGGAGGTTTGCAGAGAGTTCATTGTCAAAACGGGAGACAGGCCAGACTACTCTCTGGTTGCATCATACTCAACCATCTCCGCAGCTCCTCAACAGAATCACCCAGAGACNNGCTCCGTAATAGCCCTGCTGGCCTTTAGCATGTCTGATCCCACCATTCTCTTAGGGGCAGTTACCAAACTACACACAATCCTGTGTGTCTTCTCTGCATGGAGTACCCTTGCTCTTTCACACAAACCTGCACCAAATGGCTTACCATGTAACTCACAATTTCTTCAGTTTAAGCACATGTTAGGGTGTTGGAGACCCGTGAACTCCTAGGAGAAGGAGAATAAATGTTGGATTGCCCCCTAATGACAGTGGGGGTTTTGATCATCTGACCAGTAGCACTTCCTGTGAGGAGACACTGATCCTTCTTAGACTTTACAGTATATGCATCAGGTGTACACCTGACTTATGCTCATCTACTCAATGAAATACACGCATTTTTCTTGTATTTTGTGGTGATAATATGAATGAATTAAAACAGATGTTATTCTACAATTATATCCTAAGGGTACCTGCTTCTCTCTTGGCTTTCTGTAGAAGAAAACATCCATGTTCCTGGGTAATATGTCACCCTATTATTCATGGACTTCTGTGTTAGCTGAAGCATTACTCCATGGTTAGTATATCCAAGAATGCTGGACCAAGCCCCCCAAATCTAGTCGAGTTTGTTCACCTATCATACTCTCACCCATTTTTCTCCCTCCATCCATCCACTCATCTATCTTCCCTCCCTTCTATCCATCTACTCAATTATCTATACATTCACCCACCCATCCACCCATCACTCATCCTTTCTTTCTTCTGTCCACTGACTCATCCACTTTTCCATCCATACACCCTTCCATCCTTCTGTCCATCCACTCACTCATCCATCCACTGGTTCACCCACCCACTCCTGCCTTTCCATCTACCAGTCTCTAATCATTCGTCCATACAACCGTTGCACCCACACATCAATCTGTCTATTCACCCAGACACCATTCTAGCCATCTATCCATTCATCCTTCCATCCATTGGACCACTCACTCTTCCTCTCTCTCACTCAGGAACTTCCACAGAATTGTTGATTGATCTGAAACATATATGTACCTGTCTTCCAGATGGAGGGTGGTACCTTGCACTCAGAGGATAATCCTAACCTCAGTGTGGCCAGACAGGAGGAATAAATCCTGTGTCCCTGCCCAAGGACATAGAAGGGTCTGTACCTCCAGGATCTTAGTCTGTCCAGGACTCTTGGGCACAGAATTCATGAACAGAGTAAGAAGGCATGCTTCTGTTCCATAGCACAGGCAAAAGTCTTGGAGGTGCAACAGCACAGTGAAGGAGGACCACAGGAGCCCGTCTATTGACCCTTAATGAACACATGAAGTCCCCAAGCCCATCTTGGACCCAGTGCCTTTGTGTGTAATGAGATGCAGACAAGCAGTGACATGGCCCTTGACCTCTCTATAATGAATGTGATGATGTTCCCTGTTACTTCTGCCCGTGAGGTTAAACAAGACTCTAAGTAAATAAATAAACAAATAACCCACTGTGGAGGTCAATTACTTCTGTAGCTCTACTGAGCTGCATAGGAACACGGAAGCCAGATGCCACCACCGAGAATCTCAGTGGATAGCCAAGCGGCTTGCTGGGGTCTTCACTGGTCCCTGCTGCAGATAGTGGGCTCCAAACCTGTNCCCCATGCATGATCTCAGCCTCAACACATGTGATTCTTCTCTGAAGGACAGGTTCTGGTCACTTTTGGGGACAGCAGGAAGAAGGCCCAGTGTGTAATCTAATTGCGTCTCCTCCACCCTCAGGTCTGCATATTATATTATATTGAAAAGTAATTATGCAGTGAAAGTAAAATGTCAGCGGTACTGTCTGGCAAGCAGCGGCACAGATGTGAATTATTCTCTTCCCTGCGTCTTGCAGACATCTCTATACCTCTCTCGTCACACACCACGGTGTGTGCTCATGGGCCCGAGTATTTATGCACACGAGATGAGATTTTCAGGTTTTTTTCCCTTTCTTTTCTCCTTGCAGCATCAAGATCCCAAGCTGAGTGGCCTCGTTGGCAATGATTGATCACCCAATATCTAATTAAACCTGATCCAATCACTTATTATGCAGAGTGGAACAAACAAACTGAAGGCAACTGTCAGGCTGGTGATTGATGATACGGCCAACCCGGCTTTTGTGGCTTCTAATGTCCCGACGCTTGTTACAACCAGGCAGAGCNACCACGCTGGACCAAGCGCCTGTCACCCCCCTCCCCAACTGAACTTTAAGATGTGTGCTGGATGGGAGGGGAGAGGGGAGCCCTGTTGGTCCTGAGGACAGGCGAGGTTCTGTTGGTGTGAGTCCCATAATGGGGTCAACACAGCCTGGATAGGGTCCCCAAGCAATCACCAGTTGGGAGAGGTTCAAGACTGGCAGGCACACAGGAGTGTGTGTCTATGTCTCTGTGTGGAGCCTGATTGTGGAAAGCAAGTGTGTCCACTGGGTTGTGTGCTCTGTGAACCCATTTGTGCACCCAGAAGCTGCAGGGGCCAGCTGTACCAGCGGATGCCCCTCAGGGAGAGTGACAAATAAGACATTAACATGACCCTAGTGGGGTAAAAATTCCTTTTCTATTGTCTACCAGGCAGGATTCTCTTAGCAACACTCATTTATAAATTTTTCAGTTTTAATGTTTTAATTATTTAAAATGCAAATAGGCTCAAGAAGAAAGCAGCGAAAGTACAGATTCCCTGGTGGAGGCCTCTGAGGGGTGTGGGCTTCATGCCTGTTCCACCCGGTCATGCTTATGTGCTGTCCTGAGATGCAAGGTCCCTTTGGGAAGTTGATCAGCTTGAATGATTGGGAAAAAGACAGACCAATGCCTAGGAGTAAACCACACAAGCTGGGAGACGGAATGCATCTGAAATTAATTCCGTGTAAACCAGCAGACTCTTGGATCCTCTGGGTTAGACAGGGTTCCTTGTCCCATCCAAATATCAGGATCAGAATGACACACATAGTGAGATTGTCCTCACCTCAGAGCTGCTCCTGGGAATGTGAGACCCTTCAACTCAGCACCAGCCAATGGTGATTGTCCTCAGACCAGAAGTGAGAGTGGGGCTGACTGTGCTTCATGGGTAGCCTCTTGTTGCCTGCCTGGGTAGCTGTCTCTCAGTGTCTTCTGATGTTCCCAGGGTTGAGTGGAGCCTCAGAGACACAGGACCCTCAGACTTAGCCAGTTCTGTCTCACCAGAGGCAGCTTGGAAAAGGACAGTTAGAGTCACCCATAGATGGCTAGCTTCGAACAAGCTTCCTGTCCTTACACCAAGGCTGTGAGATTGAGGGGCAGTGACTCCCAAGCCCATTCAGCATCCCNAGGAGACTTGATTCCAGGGCTATCTGGTCAGTCCATGAAACACATGTGAAAAGGAATCACAGCTGTGATTCTTCTGGGAAGAATTGTTTTTTGTTTTGTTTTATTTGTTTGTTTATCAAATTGTAAGTGTTCGTGTGTTAAAGCTGGTAGTATACCGAGGGCCTCTTTGGAACACACCAGGACAGTCTGCAGGTCGTGGCTCATTCTTGTGGCTCCTCTGAATGGAAAAAGCATGGCTCTGGCACCAAAGCCCCTGTCCACAGCCTGACTTCTTGAATTTGGGGCATTCTCATCATCTCTCAGAGTAGTTTCTTCATCTGTAAAATAGATATATTTACCCCGAACCAAATGGAGAGAAGATTCTGTGAGCACAGATGCTCCTTTCAGGGTTGAGGTTGAGGTGAGGAAGGTGTACTTCAGGAGAGCACGGCTAGACGCAGAGCTGCAGTTCGAGTTCCCAACTGTGACAACAGGCATTTGTGTGAGCATGCAGAAAGCACTGCCTTACATAGTCGATGAGCCTCATACCATCTTTCTCTGGGGAAAAAAAAGCCACCCTGCATGATTGGCCTCAAAGTTCTGTTGAATGTTGGAAAGACACACTCTGCATAGCAAACTGTCGTGGCTGTCCCCTGGCCGTGCATGGCAGAGGTAAGTGGATTACAGCATACAGTCGTCTCACCTCCAGAAGCCTCATGGGCTCCCCTCCACCAGCCATTTTCCTGTTGTGGGGTCCCACTTTCCAGACTTGGGCTAAAACTCTTGATCTGGATCTGATACCACCTATGTAGAGTCTATTTAATACCCACTTTTAAATTTGTTTTAGTTTTTGAGATTATAATATAATTACATCTTTTCTCCTTCCTTTTCTTCCCTCCAAACCCTCCAATATAACTCTCCCCTGCTCTTTTTCATATTCATGGCCATAAAAATAAATCTGTTTAACGTTACTTGTGTGTATGTATGTTCTCAGGACTGACCATTTGGTATTGGATAAGCAATTGATGTGCTCTTCCTGGAAACAACTATTTCTACTGTTCTCAGATTTCCTTAGTTGCTTCTAGTTCTTTGTTTAGGGTTGAGGCTTTGTAAGTTTCCNCTCCCTCCTATTAGCAGGCCTGTTGGTTTCATCTGTATTCGGGTCATATTTAGGCAGCCATGTGGGTAAGACTCGTGGGTGNAACTTCTGATATTTCCAGAATACATAATCTCACAGCAAACTCCCTGCTTCTCTGGCTCCTAAAATCTTTAAACCCCTTCTTTCACAATGATCCCCGAGCTTTAGGTAAAGTCGCACTCAAGTATCACTTGAGACCAGATTCCATAACTCTGAATTTTGATGAATTGTGGTTTTNTGTGAAGGTTTCTCTCTCTTGCAAAGAGAAGTTTCCTTGGTGAGAGGTAAGAACTACACTTATCTGTGGGTATAGGACAAATATCTAGAGTGTAATTAGGAATTGTGCTACTTTAATAAAATGGTGCTTGCAGATTCTCCTCCAAGATCCATGACTTCACCAGCCCTTGGTAGTAGGCTAAGCTTCTAATACCAAGAATGATTTCCCTTTTGTTGAGCAGGTTTTGTTTTGTTTTTGTTTTTGTTTTTCGAGACAGAGTTTCTCTGTGTAGCTTTGGAACCTGTCCTGGAACTCACTCTGTAGACCAGGCTGGCCTGGAACTCACAAAGATTGGTCTGCCTCTGCCTCCCGAGTGCTGGGATTAAAGGCCTGTGCCACCACNGCCCAGCTAATTGAGCAGGTCTTAAGTTTAATCATAGAGCTGTTGGTTATGTTATCACCACGGTGTGTGTGTCACTGTTGTTCCCTTGGGGTTNTCATGTCATGCTGGTGGTTGCTGTAGTTCCCATTGCTGGGTAGGATTGTCGGTTGCTTCCTTCCTTTGGAAGATGGAATGGTTCTTTCTGGTGCTAGGAAAGCTCGTCTTTACNGAGGAGGCTTTCAGGTCAGATTCAGCCCAAGGCCTGTGGGCCCTGTGTCTGAAGTACACGGTTTCTTCAGAAAACAGGATTTATCTTCCACCTCTGAGGGGCAATCAAGGACAATAGCAATCTCAAGGCCTATACTGTTTTTAACAACCCACTTTTTAATACAGACATGGAGCAATTGGCCATATATATCCACCAATATGCTTTAATCTGGCCAGCCTGGGCAACAGGAAACAACTAATTCAAACATATATGGATTTCCACAGCACTTAGACTGAATAGAATCAAATGACTGGGTAAATTTGGTCAGAACAGCCCATCTTGGGCCCTGAGAATACAGCCTTATCATCAGTCCCACTTCTGAGACCACCACACACATCATTTGGCACAGGTGACAGCTCAGCCTAGGGTCCAGGTCTCTACTTTTCATCATGGCTGCTTTGGGCCCCTGTCTGTCCTGTCTTTCCTGCTCTGGAAGATCTTACTTGNGAATTGTTGGCACATCAGATGGGGAACCCAGGAGTAGTAGCTTCTGATGAGTCTGCTAAACACCTAGAGGTTTTCNAGTACATTTGCATGTAATGGNAGTTGGAGGCATCTTGGAAATGCAGTGCTCAAACAAAGGGATACTTGTGAACAGATACAGGAGCAAGAGCCCATGCAGTCACAAATACATCCAGTTTTCTCCAAATCTTCCCATGTGCTTCCTCTCACTGGCCTGACGGGTGGCCCCTTATTTTCATAATCGATAAATTAAGAGAGAAAATGAGTGTAAGAGAAACAATTTCNGGCTGAGGGGAAATAGCCATCCAGAGATAAAGACATGTAGAAAATTGAAAACAACTGCTTCTGTCTTTGAGTCAGAGCATTGGGAAGTGGACTTCACTGGNCAGGTGAAGGTCAGGACGTTATNTCTATAATAAGTTGGGATCAGGAAGGACTTATCTAAACTCTAAAGAGCAAATGTTCTGAACAGAGGCCCTGTGACTNTAACAGATTCTGCCTTGAGAGTTTCTGGCCATNGAGATATCCTGCNTCAAGAAACACAGTGGGTAGTATCCAAGGAATGACACTCAAAGTTGTATTCTGACCTCTACATGGGCACACACACACACACAGACACACATACACACACACCTTCTTGACACCAATATTTAATGAGACACGTGGCTACTGACCAATACCTACCAACTAAAGTATTTCAGTCTGGCCAACCTGCAGGTAAGAGGGAAAAAAAAAAACCACTGGAACCCAGGGTGGGTTTTTCTGGCACTGTTTTGTATAAGGGCAGAGTGAGGCCAGCACCGAAGGATCACAATTTAACCCAGAAAGGTTACCTCCGGCTTGACTTCTGGTGACACTCTCTAAATTTTCATTTCAATTAATCTCTTGCAATTTGGTGTCTGAGCCCCGTGACAGTTGCCTCTGGCTTCTTCAGAGTGACTGCCGAGGAAAAATTATCTGACACATATCAAACAAGCAAGGAACGACACTGGACAGCATTAATCAAAACTTTCTCATTTCCTGAAGAATTAACCATTAAATAATTAATCCCAGCACTACAGGCGGCTGTAAAAGAGGCCTGATGCCTCCCTGCTGCTAAGAATTTGTCCTTGTCTAAAGGACTAGATTGATATATTTATTATTTATCAGATTAATCATGGCCGGGAACATTATGGATTGGCAGCCGGACCCAGCCCACGATGATGGTGTCTGGTGTTTTCTGAAAGGGAGGGTTATACCATGGTGGTGGCAGAAGTCTAGGGAGGCCACTAGTCCCCAATTCCCCGGTCCAAAGGAAAACATCTACAAAACATAATCTTTTAAGAGGAGGAAAAAAGGAAGTGGAGAAAGAAGTGACATGACAATGGCTGCCACTCCCTAACAGGAGCTGCCTCCAGGACAGAAGGGGTGAGGGGAGAGAAACATCTCCTGGTGTGTTCAGAGTCCATGGAAGCAAGTGCAGGACTGAAGAGCTGAGATGTGGGGCATATGCCCAGATTCCTGGGACCCCTGCGGTGTCCCTTCTGCAGCCACCAGGCAGCTACTTCCCTCCCTTAGGGAGTTGCANTCGTCTGACTGAAGGCAGAAGCAAGCAGGGCTGAGGGAAAGAAATTTCCAGGTGAAGATGGCTGTGAGACCTGAACATCCTGCTCCTCTGGATCTCGCAGAAATAGCACCAGCTTCAATCGTCCACTCCAGAGAATAGCTGCGATGGACTTCCAGCTACCTCTGCTTAACTCTGAAATGAGCACTGCTCACACAGACAGGAATGGAGGGTCTAGGGTGCCCTGTGGGAGAAGTGTTTGAAGCNTTAAGGTCTCAGGGCTTATTCATAGGGTTTTAAAGCAATTAAAATCTTGGGTAAACAGATTCAGGGAAAGTAGGAAAACAGGCTTACATGGACTTCTCAAGGCCTTTGACAGCTTAGAGGCTTTGCGGCCTTGTGGCTGGATTGACACACAGCACTTTCTCTGTGGGTCCAAGGACACAGTTTGGCCTCTGGGATGGAGTAGTTAATCCCTGTAAAAATTCCAAGCTCTACACCTCACTTTCCTTCCCCTAGACCAGGAGGATCAGGCCACACCCTCTACCAATCAGGGGTGACACCATTGGTGAAAGGCGATTTAGGATACCTTGCAATGAAGAAGCCCTGTTTAGAGATTTGGTCTCTCNGGAGACCAAATGACTACATTGGCTAAGTATAGGCAGTACTTCTGAGGTCAGCTACAGTGCTTCTGAGAGACTCCATGGAGCTCAAGCACACTTCAGCCAAGTAGGAAACTACCCTGGGAGGAGTCTGGTCAGTACCCTAATTCCCTAAGTAAGAAATACAAATACGGTGACACCTATAGAATAACCATATCATGTGGCATTTGCATCATTGTCTCATAGGAAATGCTGGGATATTTACTTCATGTTTCTATAATCACCATCNGGGGCAGTGAATGGGAACCAGCTGCAGGACATTGCCTGAGAGAAGAGCCTACCATGGCTGCAGGCTGCACAGGCTTCATCCAGGGAATGAGTCTTGCCCCAGCTCTGCAGGGACCCCCAGAACTACATCCCTCTGTACATACAGTACTGTCCTGCTGACAGGGGCCTCAGGGGCCTTCATCCCTTTTCTGTCCCCCTGCTCAATACAAGGCCAGCTTCTGAGCACCTGGTCCCTCATTACATGGATCAGCAGAAGGCATACACTCCTTTGGAATGGTCTTGGAGNACCCCTGAGAGTAATCCCTGCACTCTGAGTGGGAATCCAGCCTGTTCCTGNTGCTCAGGTNTGGGCTCTCCACAGTTCTCGAATATTCTTTTTCAAAGGTGAAGGTCAAATAAAATATTTAAAAGATTTATTTTATATTTAATTTTGTATGNGTGAAGGGGTACACATGGGTGCAGGTGACTGCAGAAGCCAGAGGCATTGGGTTCCCCTGAAGCTGGAGCTACATGTGGTTGCAAGCCACCCATTGTAGGTGGTTGGGGCCCTCCTTAAGAGCAGCATGTGTTCATAACCGTGGAACCACTTCTCCAGCTTCTATTTTTTGTATCTTATTTGTCTTTTTATTTAATTTATTTATTTATGTACTTGTGTGGTCACATATAGTTGTGCACGTGCCACAACATACACATGGTGGTCAGAAGACAACTTTCAGGAATTGGTCCCTTACTTACTTCCACCTTGTGGGTTTCAGGTCACCAGACTTGGCAACAAGTGCCTTTGCCCAAGGAGCCATCTCAGGGGNGCTAAAGTGTTTTGTTTTACAGATAGAAAAATCAAGGTGCCAACAGCTGAATGTGAGTCTCAGGGNCATGACTTTTCCAGACTTAATTCAATTAGAGGCTCACCCTGACTCAGTCATAACAGAATTGATAATTGCCCCTNTTTCAAAGTTAGATGGAGAGTGCACCTGTGTCTCTGGGGATTGTGATGGAAACATCATAGGTGAATTTAGAAAAGGGGTACAGATTTGAGCATAGGATCTCCATTGCCCAGGGAATCTGAAAATCTTTTTGAGCCACCTGGTTTTCTTCCCCTTTAATACAATAATAGTTAAAAAAATACGTTTTTACTGGTAGGTGATACGGACAGGTGAGGAATATGGCATGGATTTCTATTGCTTGCCATTGAACCTGCCAGGTGACAAGGGAAGCTGCTACTCTTGGGGGGGCCAGAAGGCCAGGCACTGGCCACATGGAAATGAACAGTAAAGGACACACTGGGTGGAAAGTTATTCAGACAAAATCTAAAGTACAGAGTCCAAAAGTCCTTGGGGAAACCTTGGAACCCAGAACATTAGATGTGACAGCAGTAGGGGGCTGTGTCACAAAATTCCTTTGCATCTAGGACCTTATAGAGTGTGCTATTGGGAAAAAAACTCTTGGCCCAAATGAATAGCAGCCTCAATGTTTAGTGCCACACCAGAAACCTGTAGGAAATTCCCATGGAAATCAGCTCCTTGGCTCCTTGTGTGTAGAAACAGGTGTAGTGGAACCTACTGAGGACATTTGGGGAACCATCAACTGGGCCAGATCTGAGAGGTTAAAGAAAGTTAAAAAGATAACAGTTAAAAGTGAAACACACAAAAAAAAAGAAAGAAAGAGAGAGAGAGAAAGGTGAGAATGTGGTCTCCACCTCTGGGATGCAAAGGCATTTGCAAATGTGTGCATCTTGAAGAAATGTGAACATGTGCGTGTCATACACNTGGCTGTGTGAATAAAGAGCATATCCACACACCTAAGAAATAAGNCCATGTAAAAGGTACACTGTGAAAATATTGCATCCGACATAATTTTAAATTGCTTTTTAAAAAGATTTATTGTGTTACATGTCTGTGTAGCTGGAAGTTTGCTGTGGGATAATGCTCTTGTACACTGGTTTAATAAAATGCTGATTGGCCAGTAGCCAGGCAGGAAGTATAGGCGGGGAGAGCAGACTAGGAGAATGCTGGGAAGAGGAAGGGCAGAGTCAGGAGTCGCCAGCCAGACACAGAGGAAGCAAGATGACAAGACAGAACTGAGAAAAGGTACCAAGCCATGTGGCTAAACATAGATAAGAATTATGGGTTAATTTAAGTGTAAGAGCTAGTCAGTAATAAGCCTGAGCTAATGGCCAAGCAGTTATAATTAAAAAAAAATCTTTAGGGGTTGAAGAGATGGCTCAGGGGTTAAGAGCACTGGCTACTCTTCCAGAGGTCCTGAGTTCAATTCCCAGCAACAACATGGTGGCTCACAACCATTTGTAATGAGATCTGGAGGCCTCTTCTGGTGTGCAGGCATGTCTTCAGTGAGAACACTGTATACATAATAAAAAAAAAGTTAAAGAAGAATCTTTAGAACACAGAGTAAGAAAAAATACTAAAGCTTCTATTGAAGAGAGAATAAACACGAAGAACCAGTACATNTAAGAAAGGTATCTCTCAAGAAGTCAGCACCACAGACTTACAGGTAATAAAGAGGGTAAAATTAATGGTCAGGAAAAAAAATCATTCTTAATTACCAGTTGTTTAAGTTTTGGGAAAAGAGAGATTCCAGCAGAGCCCAGATGACCAAAGATGCCTGGTTGACCATGTCTACTTGGCTCCCATCTCCACAGTGACATGAATAGCTTTCAGCTAAACAATGAATCTAACTCAATATAGAAGCTCTGTTGTGAAATGGTATAAAAAGAAGAGACTGAGATCATAAGGACACAGTTCATTTTTACTTTTCAAGTGAGGCGTTTTATGTGTGCACCTGTGTCTACAGCCATATTTACTGTCTTTATGTATTTAGGAATTTTTATGTATATTCATATATATATATATGTATGCAACAANAGCTAGTGGAAAAAGAGGCCATGAATTTGAAATAAAGCAAGAAGGGGGAAATGGGAGGATCTTGAAGGAGGTAAGGGATCATGGAAATAATATAATTATATTTTAATTTAAAAGAAATGAAATATTTTCTAGAAAGAGATGAAATAAAAATGCACTTATGCATAAACCTTATGCTTATGCAGATAAATGTGTTTCTACAGAAATTGAGGTCATATCAAATGATTTATTTTTATATTTATCTTTTTANAGATATAATTGCCAAGTTTGTCACTCATTCTAAGTAGACCCCAAAACACAACCAGTGGCTTCACAGGACCTCATGTGTTTGTGTGTTTCATTTAAATTGTTCTAATGTTGCCTGTTTAGGTTATTCTGTGTATTTTCTTCTTGTAGGTTGTTCTATACTGAATAGCTTTCAACAAGTGTCTTTTATCATGTCTTGGAGCAAAGCCAGTGTTAGGTAGAGACTGAGAGCCAGGAGCCTCCATTGAAGGCTCCCATGGGCCAGAAGACCAGGGGCCTGAGAGCTCTGTAGAGTTGGGCCTGAGCAAGGCTGGCAGAGACCCCTCACACTGGTCTCACCCCCAATGTCTACTGTGCAGGAGCACTGAGCATGGCAATGAGGGTGTGGCTTGATTCTCCTAGTAGGTCCTCACAACACGGCACCCCAGGAATCATCACGTTTCCTCAGGAGCTTGCAGCCAGCAGATCCATACCTCTCTTAGCTCAAGAGATGCTGGTGGCCATCTCCATCAGCTCCATGGTCTCAGAGGCACCTTTCCATGGCATATGTGGGAAGTCACTCTGTTCCAGCCCCAGGATTATTGGCTCTCATAGATTCCCTAGGTGGAGATGGAAAAATGGCTCCATTGGTGAAGTGNTTACTTTGCAAGCAGAAGGACCTGAGTTTGAACTCAGAACTCAGAACTCAGGTAAAAGCTTGGCTAGTGGCACATTTTTATAATCCCAGCTCGGGGAGTTAGAGATAGGCGGCTATCTAGAACCCTCTGCTTAGCNTAACTACTTGATGAGTTACAGGCCAGTGAAAGACTCTATCTCAAAAAATAAAGCCAAACAACACCTGGAGAAAAATACCAGTTGTCCTCTGGCCTCCACATTCACACCTGTATATGCATGCACACACACAAGTGCATGCACACACTATACATATATGCACACACACACACACACGCATACACACACAAAAAAAAACCCACAAACACAGAATTTCATATGGGCACTTGCACTATAGATTTCACTTCACCTGAACAAAATTCCAGAGCTTTCTTATTGCTACTTATTTAACTTTAAAAAGANGAAAAAAGATGAAAAATGGGGCTGCACAAATTAAGATGATAAACCGAGCATTTCCATCCACATGAAGGGAGCTGGGCAGCTGGCGCCTGCTTTGATAATAGGACTCTGATCTTATTTTAGTTTTAAGAAATAGGACATTCATCTTATTAAAAATAAATATTTTATACATGTTTTCATAATTTCCTTCATAACAGATTGCTGTTGGAATTGTTCCTCGCTTCTATCTTTTTCCATTTGGCTCTGGTTACGGAGTTTGATTATTTCTTCATTGAAGTTGTTTCATCCCACTGAGCATTAATACTTTGAATTCGTGTCATTAATTTCATACCTGACCCTGAGCTATATTTTTATTACATTAAAGAGTTCTGGAGTAGATTGTATTCATTTGGAAGTCAGGATTAGGGGGGAATCCAGCCAAGAATNGAGTGAAGCATCTCCGTTCTCCGTGTATTGTTNCTTGCAGTGTGGCTGACAAAGGTCTGGGCGAATGTCCTACACAGGGAGNTTGGACAGGATTCCTGTCTTTGGATAGACAGATATTGGCCCCACAAGCAGCCTAGGCTTTCCCCAAGTCTGCACCACTTTATTCAACCATCAGTGGACTTGGGTTACAACATATCTCAGAGGTAGACCCCTGTGATACCACAGACACTAAAGATGTCTCTGCTGGCTTCAGAGATTCTCTTGCTTGGTAAAGACACAAAGAATAAGATGCAGACAGGGATCAGGGTTGAGGTCAGGCCGTGATATAGCTCTGCCACCACTTCCACGGAGGAGCTGAATGTCTGCAGGTCACCCAAGCTGTGGGCATCAGCCACTGAGCTGTGTCCTTCCACCAGGAAGATTAATTAGCATTTACTCAGCACATCAAACAAACTTCATTTGTGTCCCCCACTCATCACAGAATCACTTTTCTTCACCCCACTGTCCCTTGAAGCCAGTCCATCTAGTGATCTTATTATATGTGGCCCTCCAGGACAACCCAGGTGTTTCTGGGTCCTTGGGAGCAAGTGGTACATTTGAATCCAAAGNGCCTTAAATTACTGCCTCAGTGTGGATCCACATTCAAAAGCACTCATGAGTCCATCACCAAGTATGGGACCTCCTTCCTCTTCCTAGAGGTTGGCCTGGTTGGATCTGGCTCTTTCTCACCCCTCTCTACCCTCAACATGGGGTGGGGAGCAGTGTGTATGTAGGACAGTGTGAAGCAAAGAGAAGGTGCCATGCCATAGGCAACCCCTGCTACATACTGTCACTGTTTTGCAGGGACACTGACCATTCCATACAGAATGCTCAGGACAGGGATAGAAATCACAAACCCCCTCAGGAGCCCTCACTGCAGGAACCTGGGCTTTGGCAATATGAGGTCTGTCATCCCCCAGCGGAAGCCTCCGCTCCAGGCTGTGATTTGTCAACACTACTTCCTAGCCTGGGTTCAGGTTCAGTCTACAGCTTGGTCCCCAGAACTTCCCAATGCGGTTAGACTCAGACCTCCTAAAAATAATTTCTCCCCCATCTCTGCTCATGACAGCTGATCTAGGACTCTCAATCTCCCCCATTCTCCATGGGACCTGCTTCAGTTTGAGGGTCCTCCTCTATACCAGCTTTCCATTTATCTTAAACTGAGTTTCCTGGCCCAGGTCATCAGAAAGAACATCTCTGCCTAAGGAGGCAGCTGTAATGTCTGTGATCCCATCGTGACCTCAAAGGTTCTTCCAGCTCCAGAAAAGTAGCCAACATCACAACTGTGCTATTGCAAGTCAATTGTCACCAGCGTACTTAGCATCAATGTGTAGGCTCACACCCATGCATGCACATCACACACACACATAACACATGCATGACACTCATGCATACCACACACATGAACATATGCATACCATGTGTACACATGCCACACACTCACTGTGTGGATTTTCCTGAGGAGATGTGGGTGAACATCTCTTCTCCCAGATAGGACACCAAAGACAAGCCAGAGAAACAGTTCCACTGCTTAGTGAACCAGTGAGTTTATTATAGTGAGTTACAGGACTCAAGACAGCCACAACATGGAAAAGCCCATCTTATCATGGGTAATGACCCCCAGAAGCTCATCATTGGAGCTCCCAGCACAACTGGCAGTCAGCTCCACTGAAAAAGGTCTCATCTCCCCAACAATAATTTACAACTTTTATGACCCTAATGTGGAGTGAACCTGGCAACGTTTCTCAGCTTCCAGAGCCTTGTAAATCGTGAGCGCCCTGATTATCATGAGCCTCCCTTCTCCCTCCAGGAAGGAGTATTTCACTTCAGAGGAAATCACTATATAATATGCTCACAACTGCCATGTGCACACACACACACAGACACACACACACACATGCATGCATCCGTGCACACCATGCAAACACACGCACACACATGTAATGCAAACACATGCACACACATGCAATGCAAACACATGCACACACATACAATGCACACACACATATTCACATATGTCATGCACAAGTTCATACTTGCCATGAACATTCTCACATGCTATGCACACTTGTGCACAATACTCACATACACCATGTGTACAAATGCACACACATCCACATGNGCCATGCACATCTTCACACATTTTGTGCACACACATATACACAGTTTTCTCATCTCTCTTCTGTCCATAAGAAACCACGTGAGAACCATCCTGTTGACATCCTATTTTCAAGAAGGATGAGTCTCAAATGGCCATTGGTGGCCCCAGTTCTCCCAGCTTCTATGCAAAGATAGTATATTGAATAGGAGTTGCACAAAATGCAAGGATCAGTCCACCACATGGCCTGGAGGTTCTTCCCTCCTTGATACATGACCTCTAGTAACCTACCCTGACCTTGAAGTCCAGGATGTAATCTGAAAACTCCACATCCACCTCTCACCTCTTGGGGAACCCTTTTCCCCTCCAAAGATGAGCCTGCTAACCAGAAGCTNAGGATAATGGCTTACAGGAGACCCAGACTATCCTGCCACCCAGGGTCTGTGGAACACCACTGCTCTTTAGGAAACTCTGGCCCTTCTCCAGTTATTGATATAAAGACCTGGGTGAGACACTGGTGAGATGAAGATCCACACAGAGAGTCTCGTTCAGGGAGATTAG
This sequence comes from Neotoma lepida, assembly GCA_001675575.1. Taxonomy (NCBI): domain Eukaryota; kingdom Metazoa; phylum Chordata; class Mammalia; order Rodentia; family Cricetidae; genus Neotoma; species Neotoma lepida. The sequence continues at coordinate 117,114 of LZPO01035007.1, read as the reverse complement.
CAATTGTCATATCCCAGNCATGGGGCACTGGCCATCTGAGTAAGACAGGAGTCCACATGCCCTGTGTCTCCCCTGTGTGCCTGAGAAACAGCACACCCCATCACAGGGCAGAGGCCATTGAATGGAGGTGGGAAACCCNGTGTGTCTAAGAACCTGCTGCTGGTAATTCCTTAGGCAAACAGCAGAGCTCTGCATGCAGGCACCAGAGGGAGCACCATCAGGTGTTCTATTTACAGACNTTTAATTACATTTTCCATTAGAATTTGCTCTCCAAAGAATTCAAGCCAGCAGCACGGCACTACCATGTCTCTCCGTGTCCCCAGTGGCCTCATTCTGAGCACCAGGCTCTCCTGGGCTTCTGTGCATTGTCTGTGAATCAGGCTGAGGGGAAGACAGGAGGACACCATGAGACTGTCACAGCTCTGCCTGCCAGGGCCACTTCCATACCACTATCTGACTTTCTACTCCCNGTTGCCAATGTGTTAGCTTGTGGAAGCAAGAGGATGTGGGGACAAATACTGATGTTTTCCTTTGGACAAAGTTCTTGGAGACTATTTAGAAATCTTCTGTCTATACAACAGTAATATTCTGGCCATAAGATACCTGACTCTTCATTGACAGTGAACCTAGATTCTTCTGTCAGAGAGGGACAGCACCTGTTGTCCACATCCGACAGAACACAATCTTTCCAGGAGGCTCACTATCAGCCACAGAGGATTGTACTGCACNTAGGTAGCAGCATGTAAAAGAGCAGAGACCTCACAGAGACAATGTCCAAGGCCCAGGTCCCACACTTGCTGTCACCTTGTGGTCCATGTGGTTATTACCTGGCCTGGCGTCAGACACAGGGGAGGATGCTCAGAGTTGGGAAGCAGTGATGTCATAGCCCACATCTTCTGTTCTTTAAGCAGCTAGAGATTAGGAGGACTGGCCCAAGAGGCTGAATGGTGCCAAGAGGGACCTGGTGGGTGTGGTGGCTGCAGTTACCCAGCAGAATCAGGGGGGACAGAATCAGGGTGCATGTGGACCTGGCCTGTCTGCAGTGTANTGGAGCTTCTGGATGCCATTCTCATTTCTTCTCGAAATGTATTGGGAAGAAGCAACCTCCTTCTCTAACTTCCAAGAAGGGACTCTGGTGGCTGACAAACATACTTGAGGCTGTCAGGAGGAATGAGACAACTGGACCACAGCTCAAGCCTGTCTGACACCAACCAGACATTCTGTGGTGTCTACACACACAGAGGCATGTACAAACACAGGCACATCTACACATGCAGAGGCTTGCACACACANACACAACTACATACACAGAGGCATGTATGCAGACATATCTACACACACAAAAGCATGTACACAGAGACATATATACACATACAGGGTCACTTGCACACAGAAATGNGTATANGCATACAGACAGGTGTGCAGATACANNGGTACTCTCTCANGCATGCATGCATGTGTGAGGATGCAGTTGACTGGCCTACATGGGCCTGAGGCTGGTCCTGCAGTAAGGAGCCCATCCNTCCTACCAGCTCCATCCTGGATCCTGAAAAAGTTTCCAGAGCCTCTGCTATGTTTGGTACAACACTGAAAAAAAAAACACATATAATGTGTANACATAGTACAAGTGTGCCCACTCCTTGTGTACCCATGCATACAAGTGAACGTGCACACATAGGTCCATATGTAAGAATTTGATCCATTGCCTGACAGGGAAAGCTATCGGCCANGATTCCTGAGTCTGCTCACCATCACATATCTGTGAGTCNAGCAAACTGAGTAAGAGAGTGCATCCAAGAGGCTTTTTGTAAGGAAACAGGAATGAAGCCTCTCGAAGAAATCAAACACTTCTCTGAGAACAAGAACTTTACACAAGTGCTTGCCTTGAGTCTTCAGATCTCCATGCATCAAGGTATGACTGCCANCTATGGAATGAAGTCAGAGCCCTGTGTTGCCTCCAACACAGTCATATGATGGGGTTGGGGGTCGGGGAGGAACTCAAAAAATAAAGTCATTTTGCTTTTGCCTCTTAAGCCAATTTTTTTTGCCTGTATCANAAGGGCTGCTGTCAAAATTTTAAATCATACTTCTTCACTTACATCATAAATTAAATTAAATTTGGTATCGAATGGTCTTAATATTTCTTAAAGGAAATGATGGATAAGCAATGAACAAAATCTTACAAAAATGTAAATACTAAAGAATGTAATTATAAAGATGTATTCAAATATGCGAAGGTTTTGTCTTAAAAAACAGTCTTTGAATCTTAGTTTCAGCNGAAAAGTAATTACANGAAGGGAGATTTCTGATAACTCTATCCTGCTTCCCAAATGCACAATAACAGAGAGTGCCCTGTTCTTCATTTCATTTGTTGTCTGATCTTCCCAGAATTCTCCAGTACAAGCNNAGAGGACCTTCCCANCNTCCTCCAGTACAAGCCAGGAAAATCTTCCCAGCATCGTCCAGTACAAACCAGGAGGATTTTTCCCAGCATCCTCCAGTAAAAGCCAGGAGGATCTCTCTCAGCATCCTCCAGTAGAAAATGGGAAGATCTTCCCAGAATCCTCCAGTACAAACCAGGAGGATTTTCCCAGCATCCTCCAGTAGAAGCTGGGAGACACAACAACACGGAGAGAGCATCTCCTCACTCTACTCCTCCCTGACTCCCTGAGCAAATGATTTCTATTCATTGGTGAAAAGGATTCTAACTGTGGGGAAGAGACATTGGCACCGCTCTGAATCCTCTCTGCTGGTCAGAGGCCCTTAGCTTTCTGATGTATTTCACTCATGATTTTAATCATAACTGTTTTTTTTTTAACTCGAGGGGTCAGCATGGAAAACAGAGGGCAGCCTACTGCACACGAATATAGACACACAGCTGCACACACACACACAAACATGCACAGGTGGACATGCATACAACAAAAGGAGAGGGAGAAAGAGGGAGAAGAAAAGGAGAGACCATCAAAAGAGTTTGTGTCATCCTTTTTAAAAATCCATTTGTGATCACAAATGACACACTTCCCCTCTCTTAATGTGTAGCTTGCTTGGTTTTATTACCATCCACGCAAAGCAAGACCCTGTCAAAAGAAGCGCTGTGTGGAGGTCCCTGCTTTCCATTAAAATAATTTCAAAAAGCCTTTTTTTTCCCTCTTCTGAAAGAACCCATTTTGCAAGATGATTTAGCTCAAAATCTGCTGGGAGTAACCCTTGGCATAAAGTCAGATTGTGTTGGAGTTAGGCCTAAATTCATACATCAATTATTTACTGTCGACGCCGATTGTATAAGTGTAGAAAATTACTAGGAATGATATTTTCTCTCAGGCAGAAAAAATGTGATACAGCAGGCCCGCCCCTCCTAATGTGCCGCCCACTGTCCGGGCCCAGAATTATTTATGCATTAGAAAACAGTGCACCGGGGCAAAGGGGAAAAGACAGGGAGAGACAGACACATTATTTTAAACCTTTCATAACACCCATAAATATTTCATAACAAATAAATAAAGAATGTCGGGCCGTGTGGAGACAGCTGTAGAGGCACGGTTCAGTGCTCCGCCAGGCTCCGGGGACCCCGCGCTTAGCCTCGGTTAAGCCCCCATTTCTTTTTAATCATCCACTTAGTGCATTATGGGTAGGGGCTCTGCAGGTGAGCGGGAATGCTGAAGGTTACAGAAAGAGTGCCACTTTCCATGGGAACCAGTGTTTTCCTTTCCCGTTTAATCTTTCAGACAGACACACAGGAAGGGAAGCCTTTTACGGTCTGTAGCTCTATCAAGGGATCTGGTTTAGGGTTTTCAGGCTGCCCCCTGTGGCACTATGGTTTCCCCCTAATAAAACTTACTGACTTTGAAGGGCATAGCATCCACTTCAGGGAGCAACAACAAATGAAGGTTGAGGTTCTGTGCGAGGGTGACTGTTGGTGAAGGTACCTTCCTGTCTAATGGAGGTTTGAACCTGTGATGACACTTGGTCACCAAAAAGTAAAANTTAAGAAAAAAGGAGGAAGGAAAGGAAGTACACAGACCTTAGAATAGTTCACTTTTCTATAATGGAGAGCCTAAAGGTNAGCAGAGCATAAGTGTGGCTGGCCAGTGTGCACTGGCTGTACTGCTCCACACATGAACCATGTGCATTGTTCACCATGAGACAGAGCCTGGAACACTGGCCACCTTGCTCACAGATGCATGTGCTGTGTGCTCTGTTCACCACGGAGCAGAGGCATGGTTTTCAAATGCACAGAGAGGGAGTGCCCTGTGAGTCTGGCATTGAAGGTCTTCAAAGGGGGCCTTCAGCAGTGGGAAANATGCATGGTTACCCTTAGCAGAAAATCCTGCAGGCTGTGGCCTCACTCTCTCTTTCCAGACACAGTCCAGATAATGGTTAGACAGATGTTTGCACAGCTCATCTCACAAGTGCAGTGGCTGGTCAGGTAGCTCTATTATGACTACTCAGAATCTGACTGACCAGGGCAGGGCTCAGGGGTGATTGTCAGGCTTCTCTCCTAGAATGGAGTCTTATTTTGTGGCCTCTTGATCATAGGAATGAACTAATTTCAGTGACATACAGCANAGCTCCTTTCTGTTGTGATACAGGCATGCCAGGATGCAGGAATGCTGGGCCACAGGTGTGCTGAGCCACAGGTGTGTTGGGCTGCTGGGATCTAATGTGCTTGAGCACTGGTGCTCTGTGCTCCAGGTATGCTGGGCTCCAAGTGTGCGAGGCTGCAGGTTCACTTGGCTCTACTTGACCACATATGCACTGTGCTCTAGGTGTGGTAGGCTGCAGGTGTGCTATGTTGCATGTGTACTAGGCTATAGGTGTGCTGGGCTACAGGTGTGCTGGGCTGCAGGTGTGCTATGCTGCATGTGTGCTAGGCTTCAGGTTTGCTGGGATGCAGGTGCACTAGGCTTCAGGTGTGCTGGGATGCAAGTGTGCTGGGCTGCAGATGTGCTATGCTGCATGTGTGCTAGGCTTCAGGTGTTCTGGGCTGCAGGTGTGNTATGCTGAATGTGTGTNAGGCTTCAGGTGTGCTAGGCTTCAGGTGTACTGGGAGGCAGGTGCACTAGGCTTCAGGTGTGCTGGGGTGCAGGTATGCTAGACCGCAGGTGTGCTATGCTGCATGTGTGGTAGGCTTCAGGTGTGGTAGGCTACAGGTGTGCTATGCTGCATGTGTGGTAGGCTTCGGGTGTGGTAGGCTACAGGTATGCTATGCTGCATGTGTGGTAGGCTTCAGGTGTGGTAGGTTACAGTTGTGCTATGCTGCATGTGTGGTAGGCTTCAGGTGTGGAAGGCAACAGGTGTGCTATGCTGCATGTGTGCTAGGCTTCAGGTGTGCTGGGCTGTAGGTGTACTAGGCTGCAGGTGTGGTGGGCTGCAGGTGTGCTAGGCTGCTGGTGTATTAGACTTCAGGTGTGCTATGCTGCAAGTATGCTAGGCTTCAGGTGTTCTGGGCTGCAGGTGTGCTAGACTTCAGGTGTACGAGGCTGCAGGTATGCTAGGCTTCAGGTGTGCTAGACTACAGGTGTACTGGGCTGTAGGTGTACTAGCCTGCATGTGTGCTAGGCTGCAGGCATGCTGGGNTGCAAGTGTGGTGGGATAAAGGTGTGTTGGACTATAGGTGTGCTGGAATATAGGTGGCTGGNTCCGTGTCAGGCCAGGTGTCCTGTTCCAATAAGGCAGCCTGCACCTTACTAGGCCTTTCCCAGTCCCTTAGCTATCGGCTTGCCTGTGGTCTCAGGTCTGTGGAAGCTGTCTCTGTATAGGATCTGATCCTAGGTCTGGTAGACATGAAGAACAAGGGTAGGGTCATCCTGAAGACCAGGCCATCTCCCCACTGGCCACTGACTTCTTGGTTTCATTGAGCTGCATAGGAGAGGCTCCACTAGACTCCTACAGTGCTGCTCTTAGGGATCTTTGAATGCCTCTGCCTTGAAAGCTAGGTATCTCTATCCCCAGGGAATGACCAGGCAAGACTTTTTAGAAGTGAGTTAATCATAAGAATAGGCCTCNTGTTATAGACCTGGCACATGGCTCCCCNACCCTGCCTCTCTGCTCTTTGAGAACACAAGAGATGAACACCAGGAGGAGAGTTGGAAACACATCAGGCTGACATTGACTGCAGGCTCCAGAATCCAGCTTGTTCTTTACCCCCAGGCCTACCCTCTGTGGTATGCTTGTCACAGCAACCCTGGCTACACAGCAGGCCTGTGTGTGGCTACTCCTGGGAACATGCTCTGCAATGGTAAGGTAGAGGGGGCTCTAGGCCTCCTTAACTGTCTTCAGTTATCAGGATGCTTTCTCTGTTATGCGTCCTTCTCACAGACCAAAGCTCAATGTTCTGTNTTTCCAGGACCAAATCTCATCTTTGGACAGATTCTTAGAGATGCCAGTATTTGGCCACTGGCATGTGCTCAACATCCCTCCCAGAGATGGCCAACCTCCNTGCAGCATTCGGGCCTGTGCTCTGGGACTTCAGGGAGAAAGGCCCATTGTGAAAACTCCTTTACTGAGTCATAGCTGGAAGTTTTAATAAACCCCTCATTACTTTTTAAACANCAGAGGATGTAATAAAGATCTCAAATAACCTGCTAAATATTTATCTCATTAATACTTAAGCACACATTTATTTCTTACTAATTATCACGTGTTCCTGAGGTTGTTTACTGGGTCTCATCAGCAGTGACATCGGCTTAGGAGAGAGTGGGCCATGGACATCGGGACCTCCTGTCTCTAGCCCTGGGGAAAACACTTTGGTTCTTCCTTCCTCAACTGTCATCAGCATTAGAGACTGCTGTTCCTGTGTGTGTCATATACAGAAAAGTGAGATGTAGGGACCTGTCCTGCCTATTGTCAAGGCTCCTGACCACTTTGCACACCCGTGGTCCCAGAAAAGAGAAATTATAAAGTGTTATCTGAGAGACACAAAAATGGGAGAATTTGTTGTATATTTTGTTTCTGTTCTGACAAATAAAGCTTGCCTGGAGATCAGTGGATGGAGCTATCCACCAGTGAACCATAGCGGCCAGGCAGTGGTGGCTCACACTTTTAATCCCAGAACTTGGGAGGAGGAAGCAGGAAGATCAGNAGTTCAAGGTCACCTTGGGGAGCATGAGATTGAACCAGTCTACAAGAGAAATAGCCGGGCATGCCTTTAATCCCAGCACTAGGGAGGTGGAGACAGGAATATAAGGCGGGTGGAGACAGGATCTCAGCCCATTGAGTCTGAGGATTTGTAGGCAGAATTGCCCCCATTTCAGTAAGAAGTGACTGTGGCTGCTCTGCTTCTCTGATCTTTCAGCTTTCACCCTAATATCTGACTCTGGGTTTTTATTGTTAAGACTAATTAANATCACACTTCAATGATGTCCAAATGTTGTAAAGCTAAGGAAGGGAAACATTGNAAGAGAAAAAGTAATGACAGAGAGGAGACCTGACCAGGTTCCTAGCCAGCCTGGGAACTGCACGGTTTGCATGTGACCCACATGGTAGAGTCCTGGCAGAGATGGCCACTGGATATATGCACATTCCCTGCTATTTCCTGACTTCTGTTTCAGAATGCCGCTGTCATTTGCAGACTAAGTTTTCCTGAACAACCATTTCAGACACAGAAAGTTGAAGACAGTTGTTTGAAGTTTGNTTTGTGGATGTCCAATTCAAACTCCTTCTCTAACAGGAGACACTATTTACAGAAGAACATTTCAAAGAGACTGAAAATTAGGAAGCTTGGTGGATCAGGATTTGGGGTTTTGCCAATGCTTCTTGCTATATTAGCAAGATTTGGTGGTAGTTTTGTTGTGCCCGCATCACAAGACCCCTGAATGAGACCACCACAGAGCNGATACCTGAAGCAAACACACAGGGGTTTAGTGATTACAAGCTCAAACTTGGTCCATAATCCAGAACTCCTGATGCAGTGGGTGGAGGAGAATAGCCCCAAGCTCTCAGAGTAAGGGGTTTTTTAAGGGAAAAACTGCAAGCAGGGNGGTACAAACCTTGGTGTCTCAGGATTGGGTGAGGGTATGTAAACTTTAAATTCACTGGTTGGGGTCCAGTGGAATTTTCAACAATAATGGTTTTCAGAAGGACCCAAGGACCTTTGGAGTCCATAGATGTTGTTTACCAAAATCACTCATTAGCCAGCCCACCCTGGTCTGGGGTCTTCTTGACCAGGGCCTTGGCTGTTTATAATTTTTCTTGGAACTGTTTGAGTTTTTTACTGGAACTAAGTTCAGCTTCTGGCCAAGTGCTGTTAGAAAATGGAGTTTGTCTTGCTCTCTCACTTTTAGAAGGACCCCATCAGCTTTTATTGGTGTGTACAGGTATATGTTGATAGCCTGTGACTGTCTTACGTGTCTTTTAGAACAAAGCAGAGCCTGGAAGTTCCCATCATATTTAAAGGATCTGCTTGTGTTTCTGCCTGGAGACCTGTGCAGCTGTCCTGAGCTGGACCCAGGGATGCTCAGGATGAANTTGTCCCATGATGACCCTGACTGAAGGAACTGAAGCTATGGAAATTCTGGGTTTTNGGGGGGGACACAAACTGTTGCCTGTCCAGGTGAGTTGTCCTGGGTGCTTCAGGGAGACCCAGCAAGCCAGGGCTACACAGAGTATTCATTGCTGCCATCCAACCAGGTATCACTGGAGACTAGACTGCCAAGGACTACAGGGATCTCAGAGTAAAGAAAAATTCCTGTCATTGCAATAGCAGAAAGCTAAACACAGTGGAATCAGGGCCTTGTCGTGATCCATCGGGGAACTGAGAGTTCCAGGAAAACTGCTACTCTAAATTCTTTAAAGAAAGAAATCCAGAAAACCACAGCCAGATCAGCTCACCAGTAGGCCCTAAATAGAAGAAAAATGTAGGTATTGTTCATGCCAGCCCCACCTTACTACCAGGGACTCCACTGAGCTCTCCTGATGAGACTGCAGAAATGCTATTGGGATGAGGGGAAGAGAGAGTTCTTAACACTGTGACACCAGCCAAGAAAATGTGCCATGTAGAAGGTCTTCTAGGTTATTTCAGAGCCATGGCCAGTTTTCCTATGGGCTTCCTGAACCTATGAAGGACAGAAGAGAAGTAAAAGAGGAATAAATATCTGTGATGCTGGTTCTCCAAGAGCACTACCTAATTTGCCAATGATAGACCCCAAAACTCAGGGTACTACCTTCTCGGGAGGAGGGGCCCCCAGAAACCCAGACTCCAGTCCAGTTGATGCAATGTGCAAGAGGATTTATTAAAAGAAAACAA